>CAUYSK010064104.1:0-58927 GCA_963575035.1 Avahi laniger | reverse complement strand
TCTGTTGCTCAGGCTAGAGTGAGTGCCGTGGCGTCAGCCTCGCTCACAGCAACCTCAAACTCCTGGGCTCAAGCGATCCTCCTGCCTCAGCCTCCCGAGTATCTGGGACTACAGGTATGTGTCACCATGCCCGGCTAATTTTTTCTATATATTTTTAGTTGTCCAATTAATTTCTTTGTATTTTTAGTAGAGACAGGGTCTCGCTCTTGCTCAGGCTGGTTTCGAACTCCTGAGCTCAAACAATCCGCCTGCCTCGGCCTCCCAGAGAGCTGTGCCACACTTTTATTTGTGCTGTGCTCATTGCATCATCCCTGAAAGCCTTCTGAATCATCCGAATAATTTCCGCGGAGGAACGTTCAAGCTTAACGCAAAATTTGAGGCAGATTCATTGCTCTACTCCCTTGTCATCTTGACTGCAACGGCCACACAGTACACACGCTCACTTGACAGCATCTAGCGCCCACCGACTAGTGCAGCGAAGTCATCATCGTTCACGTGTGCACATCCCGGTCCACTCTCCTGGGCTGCCAGGTTACACCCGTGTCATGCAAACCTTTCTTGTTATGTTAATAGTGGCTGGACACTTTCTGGACAGACCTTGTATACGCTAGCTCCTGCCTTTAAAACTAACTAGTCGCCTCGACAAGCTCCCCCTCACTGGAACAATTCACGCGGGGGCTGGATGACCACCTGACGGGGGGCTGTGGAGGGATTGCTATGCCTGGAGAGAGGATTCGGGAGTCTGTATGACCTCGTCCATCCCCAGGAGTCCAGGGCTTATATTGTTAGCTGTGGAAATTCACATTCAAATAAATCGTGATACTCTCTTCTCTTTCTTATTCAATAGCAACTGCTTTGTTTCATACACATTATTAGGTAACATGGTAAATGTTGGGCAGTAGAAATCAACTAAATTTGAGGTGCTTTTAGCACTGCTATGTTATTATTTAAGAGTTTTTTGTTTTTTTTCTTTTTTTTGAGACAGAGTCTCGCTTTGTCACCCTATGTAGTATGCAGTGGCATCATCATTGCTCACTGCAACCTCAAACTCCTGGGCTCAAGCGATTCTCCTGCCTCAGCCTCCCTGGTAGCTGGACTACCGGCATGTGCCACAATGCCCAGCTAATTTTTCCTATTTTTCTGGAGAGATGTGATCTTGCTCTTGCTCAGGCTGGTCTCGAACCTCCCAGACTGCTAGGATTACAGGTGTGAGCCACCGCGCCTGGCCTATTTGAGAGCTTTGAAAGAGCTCAAATGTTCTTACATGGGGAACATTTGAGGAGAAACTCTTACTCCTACCCAGCCTCTACCTGCCTGGATCCCAGCTCAGCCACCGTCTCTTTCGAAAAGCTCCTCTTGACTCCCCAAGACTGAGAAAGAAGCCAGGCCTGTGAATCCCACGGGACTCTGAGCGGACCCGGCCCAGCGCCTGCCTCACAGCATGCAACTGCTTGGTTATCTGCTCTGCGCCCTGGGCTGTGAGCTCCCGTGAGTGGGGACAGTGTCTAGCAGACGCTAAGTTGCTCAGTCAACATTTGTTACTGAAAGAGGACCCTTGGCCACAAGGCCAGGGCGGGACGGCCGTGGGCACTTTCTCTGAGCAGGGCTGAACGTGGAGCCTCCTCTTGTGCACTTCCCTCCTCGTCAGCGCCCAGGGCACCGGGGTCTTTCCCTGCTCAGTGCTCCTCTGGGGTTTGCAGTTCCGTCCCCTCATGAAGAACTGAAAGTCTAGTCGGGACCATGCATGAACAGGGTCACGAGTGGGGAAAGTACGCCATCAGGTGTGACGTGGGCGCAGGGTATGGCAGGAGCAAGGCTAAAGAGGCACTTTTGAAACCAGACCAGGGACACACTTTTCCTACAGCTGCCGTGACATTTATAGGAAAGGACCCCTCGCCCCTCCCCTGTGGGGGCCTCGGGACTCCCTCCTCACAATGCCCAGTCTTGCTCCAGGGAACAGAAAGCAGAAGCCGCGACACCTGTCACTCCACCTCCAGCTCCTGATGCTGCCGCTGTCGGCGAGGGAAGGCGGGGAAAAGCTGAGCCCCACCAGGAATTCCGGGCAGAGTGTGAGCCTGAAAGACGCTGGGTCTGATTCCCCCTGAGCATCACACAGGTTCCAGCCGGAGCCTGAGGGAAGAAGGAAAAAACATCTACAAGCTTATCTTCCACTCCTCGAGTGGAGTCACTAGGCAACACAGCTGTCAGTGGCTCTAAAAACTGTGTGGGTGAAACATTATTTATTTCTATATATGGCCAGCAAATAGCCCAGTCGCGGGGCTGGCTTCCTGGCGGACGCGCTCCAGTTTTTCCAGACCTGCGGACTCCAGGGACTTCCAGGCTGGACATTGGTTTCTGTGGCCTGCAGGCAATTAGTTCAGCAACGGGAAATGTGGCTCCCAGCGCCTCTGTCCCTGCTTTTCCCCACCCCCACCCCCACCCTTGCCTCGCTCCCTCAGAGGGCTGCAGCTGCGAGGCAAGCATGGCCTCACAGCTGCAGCCCTGCTAAAAATAGAAAGTTTGTTTATTTTTATGTTCACGAAGCCCTTTTCCTGCTGTTGCTGCTGTTATGAGCATAGCTCCTAGGCAGGAAGGGGATGGACTCTGGGCCGGTCCCTGGCCAAGTGAATTCTATCCTATGTTGAGGGATCTGATCAACCTCATTAGGGGCCAGAGGATTCAGTGATCTCTTTTCTTTTTTGAGACTCTCCTCTCTCAGCCAACACCTGCTCTCCAGAATTTGGGGTGTGTGTTTCTCGGTTTTTAGATGATCTGCTTGAATGTACTTCCCCTTCCGGTGCAGCCTTCCCCTGTGTCTTGCTGTGTTCATAGCAGAGGTGTGACCGGAGGAAAGGACCCTGAGCTAAGAGGCAAGAAACCTGGGTTTTTCTTCCAGTTTTGTTACCTTGCCTGTGGCCTTGAGCAAGTCACAACTTCTCTGAACCTCAGTTTCCTCCTCACTAAAATAGAGATAACAATACATGCCTAGAACTCAGGTATAGTGATGGATATGAAACAACTTCAAGAAGTTCAAGATATCTGCAAATGGATCGTTTTTTACTTTTGCTAAACCCAAGCTTCTCATGTGGGTCCAAAAGATAGGTACTTCCTTTGCCCCAAAGGATTCTTGAGTCCCCTCTCCTGAAAAGAGGAGTGAAAGGGGGAGAGGAGAATAGGACCTGGGGAGGCGTATTTCGATCGTATTTCCTATGAAATATACAAAAGACAAAACTCAAGTAGAAATACCTGAGAGGTGATCTAGGCTAGAATGAATCCTGGGCTAGGATTTGGGCAATGGAGGAAGGGAAGTATTCGTCATTCTGTGAGCTTGTTGTGGCTTTGGGGTCATGGTTGTATTGCTGTGTCTCCTCTCCCTTGTCCAGGTGTAGAGCCATTGTTAATATAATAGCTGGTCATCCCACTTGCTCGGCCATCTGGGTCACTTAGTCCATAACACACACGTAGTGTTTGTCACATGTTTTCCAGCCAGCGTCCTTGAGTGTCATCATTAACACTTTCTCTCTCCTCTAAGATCCCAAACCCAGGGCTGGTCCTGGCACCTGGTTCCTGTTGGGTACCTGTATTCAACAAGGTTCTTTGTTGTAAGTTACAAAATGACAACTTTGGCTGATATAAGCAGAATAGGAATTTATTTAAAACAGGGATCTTAACTGGCTTTTCTTGCTTAAAGTTTAGGGGCTCTGTGACTTGGATCCCTTTTTGTCTTAAGAGTCTTTCACTGGATTTAGCATTTTCTTAAATTGTGAGTGTGTACAACGAACCAGGTACCTGAGACTTTATCATCTTTGGAAATCATAGATATTTTCAAGTCACATTTCACTTGTCACAGACATTCCTAATATTCTTTATGCTCATTACTATTTCTGAGTAATAGAAGTTGGGTTTATTTAATGCAAAAATACAAACCACTAGGTTTATTTAGTGAATTAATACAAAAAGGCACACACGTGTGTCTTTAAATCGGAAACTAGTGATATAAAAAAGCAGGAGTCACAAAAAATCCCCTCTGGCAGTGGGGACAACTCCATCTAGCTTGCTGTTATGCCAGTATTTGTTTTTGCTTTTGTATTATTTTTTAAGATTTTAGCTATATTTCAATATAATTAGTTTTCTATGTATTTTATTTTGTGCTTTTAAAAACATTCTCCCCAGGCTTCCTAGGCTTCGCCAGACCCCCAGAGGCCTCCTGCACATAGAAGGTTAAGAACATCTTGACCTAAAGCATGTTAGCTGGCTCACAGCAGGATTGCTACATAATTTTCAGGACCCAAACAAAATGAAAATGTGAGGTCTCTTGTTCAAAAAAATTTTAAAAACTGCAAGATGGCAACCGCAGAACATTAAACCGAGCACAGGGCCCTGCTGAACCTGGGACCCCGTGTTACAGCCCACGTTGCGTAGCTATGAAGCTGGACCTGGCTCATAGAATTTCCAGAGGGGTCTAGGGCCAGACTCAGGGGCTATGCAGCCAGAGACAACATTCAAATTGTGCTGGTGAACTCGTCTGGTGAGAACCCGGTGCTGGGCCTGCTGGGGCAGATACCGCAGCTTCTCCTCGTGCCTCACTGACGGTGGGTGCTGGAAACTGCCCTGAGTCCGCTGCCGCTGGCGCTTCAGCAAGCCGAATGGAACTGCCCCCACTGCCAGAGTGGATTCTGTGTGACTCTTGCTTTTCTGAATCACTAGTTTCCCATTTAAAGCCTGGGTTGGTGCGTTTGAATGGGGGGGCCCACTCATGGCCTGCCCTCCGGCTGCAAGGGAGGCTGGTGAACCGAGTATCTGCCATTGCTAACCCCAGAGAGGGAAGTCAGCTCTGCCTCACAGCCGGAAGGACTCCCCAAACACAGGAAGGGGGTTCAGATGTTAAGTGGCCAAAAAGCATGACAAAAGTCCTTAACAGAACCCACGAACCCAATGTATACCTTCGCCACCTCTAAAGAAAGCCTGTGGGCTAGCACAGACTGCGTGGCTATCTTTAGGTAGATGAGACTATCTGGGTGAGAATACTTTACATGCTGAAATGTTTTTTAATTTCTGGGACATGTGGATGGTTTCTATGAACAATAAGGCAGAATATTTGGAATAGAGATTATTTAAGAAAATTTGCAACCCTATGGAGGTAGGACATGGAAACTTGGCACTTTCGCCAAATATTCTCTATCCACGGGACCAGATAAAGCCAGGAAAAACAGATGGGCTCTACCCTGCCACAGAATGACAGGGTCTGATTCAATTTATGAATTTCCTTGAAGCAAAGAACAGCGAGTCAGTATGGATGTATCAGTACTTAAAGCTGGGCCAAGCCGAAGGGAGCGAGCAAATGAACCATGGTGCGGTGTGGCAAAGAAAGTAGCCACGCACTCAGGGCAGCAGGGGCTGGGTCCTGCCTCAGCTCGTGGCTCATCGTTTCCATTCTTTCTTTCAACTGAAAAGTAGTTCAGTAAGTAAGTGGTAGGTTTTCTGGTCTCCCTGTCCCAGCAGAGTGATGGAGAGGGGGCTGTTCTTTAAAAAGTAGTGCAAGGACAGAGCTGTTACCAGGGGCCTGCAGGCGCCCAGCTGCGTGCGAGCTGCCCTCTACAAGTGGGGTCGCGAGGCCGCCACTTGCTGTCCAGGCACTAAGTCATCCAGCAGCTCCTCAGGAGGTCAGGGATACAGGGGACCTTGTGTGACAAGACAGAGGAGCAGTTGCTTTCACCCTGAGGGACTGTGTCTGAGAGCTTCCCCGGTGGGGGCTGCCGGGAGCTGCCTGTGGGTACGTCCTGAGAAGGGGACATGCCCCTTGCCCAGCTGACACGTGCCGAGTGCCGTACATCCGTTGTCTCCTTTCTTCCCCGAAGTCACGCCTGTGAGAGGTTTCATTATCCTCATTTCACACCCTGGAGAGCCCAGCTCCAGTTCTCTCTACCTTCCCGACTTCGATGAAGAAGGAGTTGGCCACCATCTTTTGTTCCACCTCTAGTGAAAAGCTGGAGATAGTTCTCCTTTTAATATACTTTTCACTAGGGAGACAGAATGATAATCCCCATCCCTCCCACCCACCAAATAAAGGTTCTTCAGCAAAGAAACTTTGACTTCTTATTTTTTTGCTATTTTAAAAATAAATAATTAAACTGGCATAATTTTATATTTAGAGGAAAGTTGCAAAAATAAATACAGAGTTTCTGTCTACGTTTCATTCAGCTTTCTCTAATGTTACCATTTAATATGACCAATGGTGCATTTATCAAAACTAAGAAATTATCTGAATATCATTAACTAAACTATAGACTTTTTTGGGATTTCACCAGTTTATACAAAAATGTGGGTATATTACAGAACCATGCATATAAATCTATCCATCTGCCCTTATAGCTCACCTAATTCTGGGGGCTTCCTTTTAGAATAGTGATAATTGCTAATATTTATTGAACATTTACTATGTGTTAGGCAGTGTACTATATTCTTTACAAGTTTTTATTTTGTGTAATTTTTCATGACTATGTGGTAGATACCATTATTATATTCATGATTTGAATGAGAAAAATTAAATTAAAAACTAAATTTCATCTAAGATCACATAGATAGGGGATAATAAAGCCAAGTCTTGAAGTCAAGAGCCGCTAACTCCAAATCCAGTATTTTCTTAACAAATTTGCCACACTGAGTCAGGATGTATGGATAGTTAGTAAATACACATACACCTTTCCAGGCAATGACTTTTTATACTAGCTTTAAGCAAAGATTGCTCAAGTTCCAGAAATAAATACTCTATGTAATTTATTGAATTTTTCCTACATTCAGAACCCCTGTGCTTAATACTCAAAAGGGATAGAGAGATCAAAGAAAATTAACAAAATACTGGAGTTGAAAGAGCCCAGGAGACCTGAATTCTCATCCCAGATCAATCCCTGATTGGTTTGGCCATATGATGCAACCTCTTTGAGCATCGGATAGTTTATCTGTAAAGCGAGCAGGTGGGACTAAATGAACTCAAAGGTCCTTGCCAGGTCTTTGATTTTGTGACCCCAGCTTTATGTTCAATATAAGACAGAATAAATGCCAGATGTCATCCCTGCCATCAAGGATCATGAAACAAAACCTTCAAACACATGCAACAATTAGAGAACGGTAGAGCAGTAAATTGTCTATTAGCAATCACTGGCCAAGTATGTACTTGAGCCTCCTATGTACCTGGGAGTTTTAGGGATAAAAGACATGTGTCATAATTTTTGCCCTTAATAAGTTTACAAATTAGTTGGGAAAACAGGACATAAGAACTTGAAACAATGACTAATGACAAGACATTAGACAATTAAGTGCTAAATTGTGCTGTGCAGTTGTGTGGTGATGGTAAAATGAGAACAACTAACATTTACTGAGTTCTTACGTAAGTGCGCAAAATTTAACGGGTATAAAAAATCCTTTCAGTAATCAAGACAAGTAATATTTCAATGCAATATTTTTAAAAATGAAAATGCAAAAATTTGGTGATGAACAAAATATCAAGCTTTTAAATAGAGACTGGATCATTTTTATGGTTCTTTCCATTTGTCTTGGGCTCCATTGAGGCTCAGCACAGCACTGTGTCCAGAGTGTACCTACTGCTTTGTTTAATGAGCTTTAGGATTAGATTCTACCTATTAGTGTTATTCGTGGATGAGGAAGCTGAGGCTTGGAGAGCTTAAATGACAGAGGTGGTAAGTGGCCAGACCTGAATCCAGGTCTCTGGCTTTATAATTTATGTTTTTAGGCACTGCCCTATATGCCCCAGGAAGGTGGTGCCCGGTGCTGCTGAGCTTGGGGAGGTCTTGGCCTAGGGCCACCCTGTGGTCCTCCTGGAGGGCTGCCCAGTGCAGCTGTGTTCCTTGCACTTGTTGCCTACTGGCTGGAACACTAAGGGGGGCTCTTCTCTCTCCAGCCAGAGGGTTCCATGGAGGCTGAAACCACAACTGAGGAGTCCTGCTCAACACCACAACTCCAGGGTGCTCTTTACACACCAGGGTATATTTCATACTCATTTCACCCAGAAGTAGGAAATCCAAGGTAGTGTTTACTCAAATTGTGCTTTCTGCCTGACCCCACAAAAAGAAAAGGCTCTGTGATGTTTACCAATTACCTCCCAACAAAGGAAATCATGCTGAACACAGAACATATCTTAGAAGTGTTTGTCATCTCAAGGGCCCCATCTGCAACACTGAGCTCCGTTTCCGGGCAGGAAATGAAACCACAGAGTGCAAGTGAGATCTTGATTTCCAAGTTGCCACTTTGGAGCAGCAGTCATTGTTTTGGCAGCTGTACATCTAGCACACATTTGCCCAAGGCTGGGGGCAAAGACACTGGTCAGCTGGGCCCATGGGATACTTCAACTTAATTATGCTCTTTAGGTCAAGAATCTACTCGTGTCTTTGGGGATTAGGAGTTAGAGTTCTGTTGCCCAAGAGAAATGGTTCTTAAAACAGATAGAGGTTTGGGATAGCCAGATGTGGGGTAAAGAAAGAATTAAAAACTGTCAGAATGCGAATTGACTTTGGAGGTAATCTGGCCCATTTTTTCATTTTACAGAAAAGAAATTAGAAGCCCACAGAAACTACATGACCTTGGGAGAGGTCATATAACCACTTTGTGGCAGGTCTAGGACATGAAATTGAGTAGACGACATTTCGAAGTGACAATTTTAACTCAACCACAGGGCCTAGGGTGACACCAAAAAGCATTATTTTGAAGTGCAGGATGATTAGTTTCAATCTATTCTTTGATCTCACTTATGCTCTTTCAGGTTCAGTGAGACATTCAGTGATGAGATCATTTAGTGATGTCTGCAGTGTAGGCCCGCGTGCAACA
Source organism: Avahi laniger (assembly GCA_963575035.1). Lineage (NCBI taxonomy): Eukaryota > Metazoa > Chordata > Mammalia > Primates > Indriidae > Avahi > Avahi laniger. The sequence goes on along the minus strand of CAUYSK010064104.1, from coordinate 50,086 downwards.
AATTGGTTATTTCCGTAGCAAGTAAGATAATCTGTAGTACCGCAAACCCCTAGGGTGATGTGGGGCCCCCACAAATTGTCATACATGGTCTTCATTTTTATTTTTATCTTGAAGGAAAATTTTCCATAAAGAACCTATGTCTTAGGTTTTGCGATGTATATAGCTGATACGTGTACTGCTCATAGTTCTATCATATTACTGACACTTCCAAAATATTTATTTCTCCAGGATATTGGATTATTTTTTTGGGCCATTGAGATGCCCACACTGGGAAGTTGTGTCTGTCTGTTTTTCAGTTCTCCTCCAACCCATTCCTCTGCAGGATCTTCGTAACTGTGGGTGGCCTGTCTCCCAAGAGTTTAAGAACTGATGAGGAGCAAGGCAAGGATGAATGAGGGCCACGTGACAACCTATGACTGATTACACTTCAGGTGTTTAATATAAAAATATTAGATGAGTCTGATGAGTGATTAGGCAAATCACAGAATAGGGAGTGAAAGTTTATGGTACATGCATCAGCAGAATGGGAACAATGATTTGCTGCCGATTGCACTAGTATATTAAGATATGTTTATACCTTATTATATACATGGAAGATACTATTAAGTCAATAAATGTCCAATTTCTGATCAGAAGTGTAGTTTATTTTATCTCAAACAAGAAGCAGTACAATTAAACTATGGACACAGTTTCACCACCTTAATGGTAGCTTGTTTATGCCAGCAGCAAAGAAGCCTGGAGAGTGAGTGGCGATGAAATCATGAAAGGCATTTTCCATGGCTTGTTGAGAATTGAATATTTTTTCTTGCAAGAAGTGGTCCAAAGCCTGGAAGAAGTGATAATCAGTTGGTGCGAAGTCTGGTGAATATGGTGGATGACAGAGAGTTTCCAAGTCCAGCCTTTGTAGTTTGAGCAGCGTTGTTTGTGCAATACATGGTTGAGCATTATCTTGTAAGAGGACTGGCCTGTCTCTATTGACCAATCTCAGCTGCTTATTTGCATGCATTCTCATCATTTCATCCAATTTGTTGCAGTAGACATCTCTGTAATTGATTTTTTTTGGCTTTAAAAAATTTTTTTATTTATTTCAGCATGTTACGGAGGTACAAATGTTTAGGTTACATATATTGCCTTTGTCCCACCTGAGTCAGAGCTTCAAGCATATCCATCCCCCAGACAGTGCACACCGCATCCCATTAGATGTGTGTATATCCATCCCCTCCTCTCTCCTCCCATCTGCCCAACACCCGATGAATGTTATTACTATATGTGCTCTTAAGTGTTGATCAGTTAGTACCAATTTGATGGTGAGTACATGTGGTGCTTGTTTTTCCATTCTTGTGATACTTCCCTTTAATTTACTAGGTTTCATGAAGCTACAGTGGATAATGCCAGTGCTGGACCACCAAACAGACACCATTAGCTTTTTTTTGATGAATATTTGGTTTTGGACTGTGTTTCAGCATTTCATCTTTATCCAACCATTGTGCCGAATGCTTACAATTGCCAAAAATAATCCATTTGCATTTCCCTCATGATTAGTGATGGTGAGCATTTTTCATATGTTTTTTGGCCATTGGTCTATCTTCTTTTGAAAAGCTTCCATTCATGTCTTTTGCCATAAAAAATGAATTAATACATTTTGAAATAATCTGGATGGAAATGGAGACCATTCTCCTAAATGAAGTATCGCAAGAATGGGAAACAGATACCACATGTACTCACTATTAAATTGGAACTAACCAATCAGCACTCATGTGCACAGACAGAAGTAAAACTCAGAGGAAATCAAGCAGGTGGGAAGGGGAGAAGGGGATGGGGTGAAATCATACCTAGCAGGTACAGTGTATATTATCTGGGGGATGGGCACACTTATAACTTTGACTGAAGCAGTACAAAAGCAATCCATGCTTAACCAAAACATTGGTACCCCATAATATTCTGAAATAATAAAAAAGAATCCATTTTTCATCACATGTAACAATACTGCGTAGAAATGGTTCACCTTTATTCATGACAGCAAAGAAAGGCAAACTTCGAGATGATTTCTCTTCTGATGCTCATTTCATTCATGCGTAACCCACGTATCCAGCTTCTTTACCTTGCCGATTTGTTCCAAATGGTCCAATATTGTTGGAACAGTAACGTCAAACCTTGCTGCTAATTCACGTGTAGGTTGAGATGGATTCGCTTCCACTACAGTCTTCAGCTCATCGTTATCCTCCTTGGTCCCAGGTCACCCACGTGGCTTATTTTCAAGATTACAATCACCAGAATGGAACTTCTCAAACCATTGATGACATACTGTGCGTTCATTCGCCACATCCTTCCCAAACGCTTCATTGATATTTCAAGCTGCCTGCACTGCACTGGTTCCATGACGGAACTCATATTTGAAAATAACATGAATTTTTGACTTATCCATGGTTTCACAAAAATTGCTCTAAAAAATGTGAAAGAGAAATCGAAAGACACATGGCTGAGCTAAATCAGTATTAAATTAAGTTTAGCCTAAAGCTGCCTCCTTACGTATTTTAACTTTGGCCTAAAGGTTTCTCCATACACAGTGAACTGTACCCTAACTGAATTTATACAGAGACTGTAACCCACTCTTGTAACAAGTAGCCAAGTATCAGTCAACTGCAAGAGCCATACTTCAATCGCTCATAGGTGGCCAACTGCTCAAAAGGTGTTCAGACAAGGCAAATGCCGAGCTGCAACCAACCCGGCTCCTTCTGCGTCTCCCTTCTGTTTTCTGTACATCATCTCCCTTTTTCTGTCCATAAATCCCCTCTGATCATGTGGCAGCTTCGGCGACTTTCTGAAGCTATTCTCGTTCAAGGGGCCGCCCAATTCACAAATGGTTCTTTGCTCAATTAAACTGTTAAATTAAAAAAAAAAAGATAATCACAAGCCAAAACGTGCATTTGAAAGACTGAGGATTTATCTTCATGATAAGAATAAAACAAGAAGTGTCAAAGTTAAATGTCAGAGATACCAACTGTCAAACTTAGTACTTAAGGAAACTGGACATTTCATGCTTAATAATCTAATATATATATATATATATATATCTAGCAATATAAGTATATACACACACATACACACCCAGACATAATGTAAGCCAAATAAATGTCCCAGTTTTTATGGAGCTATCCATAATTCCCTGATTTCCCCCCATTATTTGAACTTTGTCCAAGGGGTTCTTCCTGCAGGAACTGCCCTGTTGTGTTGGCATGGCAAGCTTCTTATCTTTTAAGGTCCAGCTCAATTGTTACTACCTCTGAGAAACATTTCCTGAATCCTTCAGGTAAGACAGACCACTCCTTTCTTTGTGCTCCATGTGTCCCTGTACATGTCTTCAATATAGCCAGTCACTCTCTATCTGCGATTATTTGTTTACAGGTCTCTCTGTCTACTTGGGGACAAGGATCATGATCCATCCACCTTGGTGTCCCAGAGTCCAGCATGGTACCTGGAAGCCTAAATAAATATTTGTTACGTAAAGCCTGTCTTTAGCATATTGATATTCTAGGACGTGTTCTAGCAGGCTCTTCAGTTACGGGTGCATAGGGTGTCCAGGTCTCCCGCTTACTGGGTTATTTGGAAAACGGTGGTCACAGATGTCATGAATACACATATCCCTCCATACCTGGAACACTTTTACTTCTAATTTAGCAATTTTGCCAGTACGGTGCCAGCATTTTAAGTATGGTGTGTATAAGTATTCATATAAACTTATGGCTGTAAAAGAAAACTTGATTTTCTTTTTCAAATGATTTCCAGTTACCCTCACTATTGCTTTCAAAAAATAAAATACTTATTGAAGTATAAGCATTATCCTGTGCAGATTCCAAATTACGTTTTTATGCTATTATCTCTTTTCGTCTAGGTGATTTTATGTTCCAACAATGTGCTTGTCAGTCAACGAGTATTTACTGGGAGCCCTGCGGGGTGTCTAACATAACATTTTTTATGCACATCATACTTGTCTTAAGTATTCTCCTGGTGTTATAACTTTGGTTTCTAATGCACTTTAAATGAGAAAAATATTTTATGTGAAGGTGTTTTGAAATTCATAATGCAGAGATTGGTGCCTTGGACACGGAAAGGAACAGTTATAATTTATTGGCCTACTATGTGTCGGGCATTATGCTCCACAATTTACATATATTATCTTATTTAATTCTCACACCCAGCCACGGGTAGATGCTCTAACATCACATTTTATAGGTAAGGAAACAGCTTCAGCAATGGCAGGTTGCTGTGACTACAAAAGTTCAAACTGGGGCTTGAACCCAAGCCCATCTAATGCTAAAGCCCACGTTCTTTCCCATGTGTTATTTTCTTATTACATTAAACTTCCAAAATTGTATCAAAGGCAAATGTTTGGAATGATTACAACTGAAAGTAGATTGTAAATCCCTCAAGAATGGGATTGTGCATGAAACTAAAATGTGCCATTTGAGGATTTTGACACATCTTTGTGTCTCTTTTTTCCCTGTATGTGAAAAATAGGACTCACACTGGGTTCTTCTCTAAGCATTTAGAAATGATGTGAAGATTTCACACCTTCCCTCCTTCCGTCAGTCCTAAAGAACAATTTTTAAAACCTAACCCCATCCTCAAAAGCTGTGCAGTGATTCCGTATTCATTCTTTTTTGTTTATGCTCCTGCTACATAGAGCTCTTCCTTGTTGTGGTTTACATGGTTTTTGTGTGTCTTTTTGTTCTACTCTCTCTCCTTTTCCTCTCTCTCTGTCTCTGTGTGTATGAATAAAAGGTAAAAAATAACCAACATTGTGGAATATATGAGGTATTGCATGGTCATTCACTCGTTTATTCATTCATCAATCAATTTTGAGTCCTTTGATGACTGCCCAGCTTCGAGGAACTCCTAGGCAAGTACGCACATAGCTCATTGCAAGATGCTATGTGTATTCCATGTGAGTCCTGTGAATAAAGTTAAGGGGCTTCAGGAGAGTAAGAAATCAGTTATGTAGGGGGAAGGGTGAGAAAAGGGGAGAGCAGGGAAATCAACAGACTGGAGGTATCATTTCAGGTGGGTATTCTACCATTCCACAAACGTTTATTGACTACCTAATATGTTCCAGGCACTATTCGAAGTACTGGAAATGCAAAGATGGATAATACCGTCACTACCCTCAAGGCACTCACAGATTAGAAGAGGGAAAAAGACACACAGGCAACTGAATATTAAGTACCAAGATCAATGTACAAATTACAGGATAGATCCAGAGGGATGTCGTATTCACTCTGGGCGGGGCCCTTGGGGAGGAACAGGTAAGAACTCCTAGAGGAGGTGGGTTTAGCTGAGTTTTGAAAGATGTGAAGATATTTTTTGGGTGTTTGTGTGGCAGGGTGAGCTGGCAGACAGGCATGAAATAGCAAGGCACATTAAGGAACTTCAAGTGATCAAGAGTTAGAGAGAAGGGCGTGTACAGGTGGGCGGCAATGAAGGGACGTGTGCAGGTGGTGGGCAAGGATCTGGAACGGGATTGGCCTTTTATGCCAAGCTATACAGTTTGCTCCTATAGGCCCTGGAGAGCCATGGAAGGATTTTTAAACCAAGGAATGATATCATCAGAATGGCATTTGAGTATATTTTCATCAAAGATATAAAGGGAATTAAATGTTAAAAAGTGAAAGTTTACATTATTTTTCAGGTATGTTACTTAAAAAGTTTTTTCTAAAGCATTTATAACTATATGTTAAATTAATAAAGAAATGCAAATTATAAATAATGAGTGTAAATTTTTAAATTAAACTTCAATTTTGAGATAATTATGCAGATGTAAGAAATAATATGGAGAGATCCCATGTACACTTTACCCAGTTTCCTTCAATAGTAATATCTTATAAAACTCTAGTACGATTTCACAACCAGAGTATTTACATTGATACAGTTGAGATAAAGAACTTTTCCATCACCACAAGGATCCCTCATGTTGACCTTTTATAGACACATATAGACACACACACACACGCATCCCTCCTTCCCTGACTCATTCCTTAATCTCTGAAAATTTATCATTTTTTAATGTTTTGGATGGCGTTTTTGGTGTCACTGGAATAACTCTTTGCTTAGCCCTAGATCACAAAGATTTTTCTCCCATTTTTTTCCCTAAAAGTTTATAGTTTTGTGTTTTACATTTAAGTTTTGAGTTAATTTTTGTATAAGGTGTGATATTTGGGTTTAAGTTTATTTATTTATTTTTACCTATGTATGTCCGATTGCTCCAGCACCATTTATTGAAAAGGCTGTATTTCCTCTGTTAAATCGCTTTTGCACTGTTGTCAAAATCAGTTGGGCACGTTTGTGTATGCCTGTACTCGGGCTCCCTATTCTGTTCCATTGATCTATGTTTCTATTCCTTTACCAATACCATACAGACTTGGTGACTATAGCCACGCAGTAAGTCTTGGAATAAGACAGATTAATTCTTCTTATTTTATTCTTTTATTTCAAAGTAGTCTTAGCTATTCAAGTACCTTTGCTTTTCTATATAATTTTTAGGATAATTTTATTTATATTTACAAAAAGTCCTTCTGAGATTTTGACAAGAATTGTGTTAAACCTGTACAATGATTTGGAGGAATTGACATCTTTACTGTTTTGAGTTTTCTAGTCCATGGACATGGTATGTCTATTTATTTAGATCTTCTCTGATTACTGCTTGGATTAGCATTGTGTCATATTCAGCACACAAGTCCTGCACAGGTGTTGTTAGATTTACAACCAAGTATTTGCTTTTTTGTGTGCAATTGTAAGTGGTATTGTATTTTTAATCAAGGCATCCATGTGTTCATTGCTAGTATATATAAAAACAAGGGATTGTTGTATGTTTATCCTGAATCCTGTGACCTTTCTAAACTCACTTATTAGTTTTAGGAGTCTTGCTTTTTTTTTTTTTCTTAACATATTCCTTGCAATGGTCTATGTAGACAATAATGCAGTTTGCGAATAGGAACAGTTTTATTTCATATTTCATTATTTTCTTCTCAGTATGCCTTTTATTTTCTTTGCCTGTTCCACTGGCTAGAACTTCCAGCACTATGTTGAATAAGAGTAGATAAGGGCAGACATCCCTGCATTGTTTCAGATCTTACTGGGTAAGTATTCAGTCTTCAGTCGTTAAGCATAATGTTAGCTGTAGGTTTCTTATAGATGCTCTTTATCATGTTGAGATAGTTCCCTTCTATTCCTATGTTTCCGTGAATGAATGTTGAATTTCATCAAAATTTTTTCTGCATTGATTTATATAATCCTGTGATTTTCTTTCTTTCATCTGTTGATTGGTGGATTACATCAATTGCTTTTCAAATATTGAACAAGCCTTACATTCCTGGAATAAACTCACGTGACATATAATTCTTTTTATGTATTGATGAATTCTATTTGTTAATATTTTGTTAAGGATTTTTGTGTCCATGTTCACAAGGAAAGTTGGTCTGCAGTTTTTCTTTTTTTTTTGTACTATCTTTATCTGGTTTTAGTATCAGAGTAATACTAGCTTCATGAAATGAATTGGGAGGTTTTCCCTCCTCTTCTATTTCCTGGAAGAGATTGTGTAGAATTGGCATTAATTCTTCATTAAACATTTTGTAGAATTTTCCAGTGAAATGATACAGTCCTGGAGATTTCTTTTTTGGGAGGTTTTAAATTACAAATTCAATTTTCTTAATAGTTACAGGGCTATTCAAATGATCTATTTCATATTGAGTGAGTTGTGGTAGTTTGTGTTCTTGAGGTCCATTTGCCAAATTTAAGTGTGTACAATTGTTCATAGTATTCATTTTCTATTTTTTTGATGTCTACAGAAGCTGTAGTGATATCCCCTGTTTCATTCCTAATATTGTGATTTGTGTCTTCTCTCTTTTTTTTGTTGTCAGTCTTGTTGGAGTTTTGGCAATTTTATTGGTCTTTTCAAAGAGTCAGCTCTGTGTTTCATCAATTTTTCCTGTTTCAATTTCATTGATTTCTACTTGTAAGTATTGTTATTGCCTTCCCTTCACTTACTTTAGGTTTATTTTGCTTATATTTTTCTAGGTCTTGAGATTAGAGTAAGAGTATTGATTTGAGACTTTTTCTCTTTTCTTTTTTTAAACTGGCCTTTTCACAGAATTTTTTAATCTTTTCTAACATATCCATGCAGTGTTACAAATTTACCTCTCAACACTGCTTTACCTTTGTCTTACAAATTTTGGTATACTGTATTTTAAATTTCTTTAATTTCAATGTATTTGGACTTCTTTGACCCATGGATTATTTGGAAGTGTATTGTTTACTTTCTAAGTGTTTAGAAATTTTCCTGTTACCTTTCCATTATTGATTTCTAATTTGACTTCATTGTGGCTAGTAAACATACTCTGTATGATTTCAGTTCTTTGAAGTTTGTTGAAGTTTATTTTATAGCCCAGGACATGGTCTATTATTGCATGTGTTTGTAGGCACTTGAAAAGAATGTATATCCTACTATTGTTGGATGGAGGGTTCTATCAATGTTAATTGGATTATCTTGGTTGATGTTGTTGACGAGTTCTTCTATATCCTTGACAATTTTTCTGTCTAGTTATTCTAACAATTGTTGAGAGGGGGTGTTGAAGTCTGTAACCATAATTTTGGATTTGCCTATTTCTTCTTTAAGTTCTATCAGATTTTGTTTGACATATTTTGTAGCTCTGCTGTTTAGTGCATATGCATTTAAGATTGTTCTATCTTCTCGGAGGAATTAACCCTTTTCTTATTATATTAATATAATGTCCTCTTTTGGGTCTGGTAATTTTCTTTGCTTTTAAATGTACTTTATCTGCTACTAATATAGTCATTCCTGCTTCCCTTTGATTAGTATTTGCATGATATATCTCTTTCCATCTTTTTACATTCAACTTTCCTATATTATTACATTTGAAGTGAGTTTCATGTAGACAGAATATGTTTGGGTCATGTTTTAAAATTTATTGTCCTAATGTCTGTCTTTTAATTGGCATATCTTTACCACTTATATTTAATATAATTACTGATAGAACTGAAGTATTTCATTTTCTTTTTTGTTTTCTCTCTGTTCTTTCTATTTTTTCTTTTCTTTTTTTCTGTTTTCTTGTGGGTCACTTGAACATTTTTTTAAAATTCCATTTTTATTTATGTATAGTATTTTTGAGTGTATCTATTTGTATAGTTTTTAAAATTGTTGTTCTATTAATCACATTAAATGTACATAACTTGTCACAGTCTACTGGTGTTATCAATTTACTAGTTTGAGTGAAAGACAGAAGCTTACCTCCCTTATATCCCTTTACCTTCCCCATTTATAATATAATTGTCATAAATAATTCCTCTACACTTAGAATATCAGACAGTATTATAGTTTTTGTTTCAACCATGAAATATAATTTAGAAATTCAACAGGAGAAGGAAAGCCTATTGTATTTACCTATATTTTTGCTTGTTGTGTTTTTTCTTCCTTTCTGACATTCTAAACTTCCTTCTTTTAGAATTTTTTTATATTTAGAGAACTTCCTTTAGCCATTTTTTTAGGATAGATCTTCTAGTGACAAATTCTTTTAGTGTTCTTTCATTCTTTCCCTTTCATGTCTACAGAATATTTTTTGTTGGATACGATTCTGGATTGACAACTCTTTTCTTTAAGCACTTGAAAAATATTGTGACACTTCCTCTGGCCTCCATGGCTTCTGATGAGAAATCCACTGTCATTCTAATTCCTTTTCCCCTATAGAAATGGTGTCACTTTTTTTGGCTCCTTTCAAGATTTTTCTTTATCTTTAGTTTTCAAAAGCTAATTATGATGTGATTTGACATGAATTTCTTTGAGTGTATCCTGTTTGGGGGTTGCTTGGCTTCTTAATCTGTGGATTTATGTATGTCTCTTGCCAAATTTGTGAAGTTTTTAGCTATTATTTCTTTGAGAACTTCTTCAGCTCCACCTTCTTTCTCTCTCTCCAACTCCGTTGACAAGAATGTTGGATCTTTTGTTATAGTCCCACAGGTTCAGTTTTTTTTTTCTAGTCTATCTTCTCTTTGCTGTCCAGATTGGATAGTTCTTATTGTTTTATCTTATAGTTCACTGTTTAGCTCATTTCCTGAATTTTTAAAAAATTTTTGTTATTAGATTTTTCAGTTTTCTAGTTTCAGTTTGGTTCTTCATCTCTTTCATTTCTTTGCTGAGACTTTCTATATTTCTATTTGTTTCATGCATGTTCATAATTGCTCACTGAAGCACTTTTATCATGGCTGCTTTAAAAATCATTGTCAGATTATTCTAACATCTCTTTCATCTCAGTGTTGGCATCTATTGATTGTCTTTTTTTCAATCAATTTGAGGTTTTCCTGGTTGTTGGTATGATGAGTGATTTTCAATTGAAACCTGGACATTTTCATATCATGTTCTGAAACTCTGTATTTTATTTAAACTTTCTGTTTTGTTGATATTTTGGTACCACTGTGACAGGGGAAGCAGGACACCACTTGGCCAATGCAAGATGGAGGGAAAAATCCAGGTTCTTTACGTGTCCTCTTTTGTCAACTAACACCTGAGGAGGCTGCTCCTCATTACTGCCAGACGCAGATTGGAGGTCCAGCTTGCCATGTGGTTTCCACTGACTCTGCAGTAAGGGTGGCTTTGTTATTGCTTGGCAGTCCCGAAAGTCTGGACTCTCCCCTATAACTCCACTAGTACCACCTGAGAGGAGAGAGAAAAGGGCCTCGGTTACTGCTAGATGGAATGGAAGTCCAGGCTCCCAATGTGGTCTCCATTGGCACCACAGTGGGAGGTGGGGAAGAGGACTTGTTACTGGTCAGTGGGGATGCAAGTCTAGGCTCGCTATGTGACCTTCTCTGACACCAATTCAGAGGTGAGCTGGATACCTAATTACAATCTCTCCTGGGTGGAGATTTAGGCTCCCACTTGGCCTTTGCTGTCATGAGTGGGAGTGGGGCCAGAGTTATTTTTTTCTCCTGTAGCGTTTGGTGGGAGTAGGGTAGTTATTGTGTAAAAAGTTTTCTTTCTTCCTAGGCTGCTCTTTTTCTGGCCCTTTGACTAGAGAGAGCGAAAGATTTTGTTGAGGTTTTTTTGGTCTGTGCCCATTTGTGTTTCTGGGTTGCTGTTTCCTTTAGCTCTAGGTCTGGGATATATGAGGCAAAAAGAAATCCAGGGAACTCACCAGTCTGTCTTTCTTTGGATTTTGAAGTCTTCAGCCAGACTGCCTTCTTCCCTCTACCTTTCAGTGTCTTCTTACCTTTATTTTATATATAATTTTCAGGATTTTTAGTTGTACTTAATAAGAGGAAAAGTATGTTTAAGTATGTCCACTCCATCTTCCTGGAGGCAGAAAAGTATTGAATGCAAATGTTTTAAAAAAATTTTTGTATAAAGCTGAGTTTTAATTTAATTTTTAAAAATTTATTTATATGTTTTAAGTATTTTTATAAAAATAAAACTATTTATAATTTTAGTATAAGATTCTTATAGTTGCCAATAAAAATATTGGTATCATGCTTCAATCCTACATAAAAATTTAAGGGCAATGTGATTTGTTTAATATTTCAAAATGTTCCTTGGTTGCTACCTGCATCTGTTGCAACTACTGTGATAATTTGTGAATATTTCTGGAAACTTAGATTAGAATATAAAAAGAAGAAAGAAAGCAGACATATGGCACTTATTAGGAAACAGTAATTTGACATGCAAGAAGTATTGCATTTATGCTGAAAGGAAAGATCTGATAAATTAATTTGTCTTTTCTCTTACACCTAAGTGCTTCTGCTGCTTAAACTCTCCCAAAGGTTCAATGCAGGACAGAACACACAACCCTTCATTGCATTTGGATGCAGCTGCCTTCTGTTTCAAGGATGTGGGCAAGAGATGAGAAGTGGTTCCTCGGGGCCTGAGGGGTACTGGAAACAAGAGTGGATGTTTGGGGTGTGGGTTGCTCTGTATCAGAGCTCAGCACCAGACTCCAAGTGACAGAGATATTCACGCTATCATAAGTATATGTGAGTGTATGATGGGAGAAATGGGAGACACTCTAACACATAGGTCAGGGGCAGGGGCCCTCTTGCCTGGAGCCTAAAGCTAATATTATCATCCCCTGGGCAAGTTTGGCTGAGACTTTTAAGCTATTTGGCATATTTTAAGGGCCTTCGTTCTCATCTGTTTTCTTGTAATCTAGTGTAAGACTATTAACAATGTAAATGAGGCAAAGCTAAACATTTCCATATTCAATTGAGAATTAATATGCGGTAAACACAGATTGGGAGATGGTGAGAGTTCTTTCTCTATAATTTATGAGACAATTTTAATGGCGCCCTACCACTGGTGTCTGTGTAGAGAACCTGTGCAGGCAGATAGAGAGGGACATTTCTCCTTCGGAATTATTGGAGAAAGCTGAATTTTTTGTGGTCAATTTTATTTTTTTAACTAGAGTCAAATGCTTAATATGATAATTAAAAATACGTCTAGTCACCCAGAACAGTAGCAGTTGTGTGTTTGGTTAGAAGACAGGGTAATTGCCAGCCCTTATCTTCAATTTTCAGACTTAAATCTCTTTCCCATTTAATTTTAATTGGCTCTAGGCTTCCATCAGTCCTTAACTTTGGGTTCATTTCTTGCAATTGTTTTATATGAACTAGGTCCTATTCCGTTGCATACAATAAATCTATTTATCTGATTCATTTCTGTTTTTATGGTTATTTTAAAATTATAAAACCAGACTCTTCAGAATGTGACATATAGGAGTAAATATCTCCATTTCAGAATTACTTTGTCAATGTCTGAGAAAAGGCATTAGCTGTTAGGCATTAACTTACTTAATTACATTTTAAAAAATCTCTCTAAAAAAAAAAGATACTATATTTTTATTTTCCCTGCTCTTAACTCCTGTCGATTTTTCACAACTTCTATAGTGGATGTTTTTGAAAATTTAGGTCTTTGCAGAATGATTTCTTCTTTTTCCCAAATTGCCCATGAAATCCTGACTAGTTTAAGGCTACTTTACCACTTTAGGCTGTAATATTGATACAGAGCTCAGTGTGGTCCCATTCACTGGCTATATGACAGTGGTTGAAACATTTTTTGGGGTGGGGAGGGGATTGGAGATGTCTGTAAATATCTTATTAAAGTTATAAAACCTCTTCTCAGAAAATTGCACATAGATGCGTACAGTTTTAGGAGGGTCACAGACATCCTGCAGTTGTGCCTAGCTTCCTTAGGGTCCCCATGATCCCTGGTTGAGCCCCCTTGGTTTAGACCACCTGGCGGCAGAGGCATCGGCAGCAATGTAACGTAGCGATGTCTTGGATCACTTACAAGATGCAGGGTGCCGATGCTGTTTGGGTGGCTAGGCTGAGGCAGAGAAGTTCATTTTATTAGCCATGAATGTAATTGGAGGCGCAGGGCCTAACGGAGAGTAGGACAGAGGGTGCCACAAATCAGAGAGTGAACTTATAAAGTGAAAATGAAAGACTGTTCCTCTGCTTTTTAATGAATTAGAATTAAAGTTATATAGGGGCAATGAAGAAAAAGGATCACCATTTAAAGCAGCTGTCTTTGAAAGCTGATCCTTCTAAGGGAGCCAAAGGATATTGGTTCCATTGCGCACCTAGATGGGCTTGAGATATGCAAAGCCGGGGAGAGAAGTGCCATGCTCCAGGCCAGAAGTGGGAAGAATTCCTGGGGGAGAGAGGGAGAGAGGAGCTGTGGTGTTGCCCATTAAGGCATAGCCAGTGAGAAAGCTCTAGAGAACGTTCAAGAAATGGGACATCCAGTATCAGATGTTAGGTTGTTTGCTGTGTAGCGAGAAAATGTAACCCGTTCCTCATGACCTACAAACCATCAATAAAAATTCTGCCAGGGTGCAACGCTTGTAAAAACGATTGCTTTTAGGGGACAGGATAGGTTTGAGTGAAGAAGGTGCAGAATTATAGAAAGCAGAGAATAAGAATTCAGTAAGGGCAGGAAATTGGAGTCAGAGGTGAGAGGAGAATATAGATTCCTTTGAAATTTGCAGAAATCTCAAGGCAGGCGTTAGGTTTCTCCCTAGGACATAAACGGGGGTTTAAGCCAAACAGATGCATATTTTAAGGAGCACAGTCACCCCCGCTGACCTCCGAGCAACATTCGACTGAAGCATTTATCTTCTAGAGCACCTTCACACTCATTCCTATTGTTTGTTCTCCTTGCAGGGCTGGCAGGCGCTGGCCTTCTCGTAGTCTTCTCAGGTGGCACCTGCTCCAGGAAGGAGTGACCGGGAGAGGACGCAAAAGCGACTTTAGTAAACGCACGGCGGGAAGAGATCAACGCAACTCTGTGAGTCACATGAAAATGTTGGTGGGGCCTGACGATTTGAAAAGCATTTCGAAGCTTCATGACAAGATTGCCAGCTTAGTGCCATCGAGCTCCCAGGTATGACAGCCCGGGTCCAGTGGTGCCACTCTAGTTTTCTCTGGGAGAGAAGGTCCTGTAAGGATATCCTGACCTGAGCTGCCACCCGTATCTCTCTCAGGACTGGAGAGCCCTGACTTTTGTGGGGCACGGAGCAGGGGCTGGCCAGGTGGGGTGGCAGAGTAGAAGGCAGGTAGGGGAGTGGGCTGTGACAGCCCCTTTCTTCCTCCAGTTGTTGCCTGTCGGGGTTAGGCCCTGGGACAGATCTGGTTTGCTGATTCGTTCCATCTCAATGAGAAATAGCCTAAGTACATCCCATCACTCTTGCTCGTTAGCAGCCTTGTACTCGCTTTGATTCTGCCCAGGAATTCCTTCCTGGGGAACTCTTTACTGCTCTTTGCACGGACTCTGTGGGAGAGGGAGGGGCAGAGGGAGGGGGGGCTGATGCGGAGCCGTGAAATGTAGGGTCGGGGGTGCAGGGCCTGAAGTTCAGTTGTCTGGCCGACCTATTTCATCCGGTCACACCGACGGCATTCTCAGCCCTTTTCTACAAGAACTTGATATAAAATGGTCTCTGAGGCCTGTGGTGTCTCCCTGCAGGGTGGGTGAGGACACCTGAGCTGTGACAGTGCTGAGTCTTATGTAGCATCAGGGCTGCTTGCGGAGCTGGAGGGAAGTGTGGAGGCGGGGGAGGGGCAGTGGGGCCCCTGCTGGTTGGCAGTGATGGCTCAGCACACTGGGCCCTGGTATTGAGCGCGTGTCACCTACAGCGCTGCATTCAACAAGCATTTATTGGTGCAGGTAACGTGCTAGGTGTTGAGGATGCAGACATGAAAACGCACAGTCGCTGCTAATAATGGAGCTTCCAGCGCTTTCTGTTCCGGTTGGTGCATTGCAAGTAACGATGGCTCACAAGGCCCTGTGTGACTCGGCCCTGTTACTTCTTCACTCCAGCTGCTTCTACTTCGTCCTGTGTTCCCTCTGATGGCCCCGGCACACTGGCCTCTGCTGTCCCTCGAACACACCAGGCACACTCCCACCTCAGGGCCTTTGCACTGGCTGTTCCCCCTGCCTAGGCTGTTCTTCTCCCTCACCTCGTTCAGTTTCCACTCCGCTGTCTGCCCGCCCTATTAAAAGTGCAGCTGGCCCTCTTCTCAACGCTCCTCATCTCCCTCATCCTGTTCTGCATTTTCTTTCTAAAGCATTTGTCTCCTTCTACCACACCATCCAGTTGGCTTCTTACGTTTTACTATTTGTCGTCTGTCATCAGCTGCTACGCTGTAAGCGCCATGAAAGCAGGAATCGCCGATGCATCCCAAGCGCCTAGCACGGCGCCTGTTGGCCGAAAGAACAGACTACAGTGAGAGTTTGGGAACGTCTTCCTGCCCCTCCCGTTTCTACGTCAGGTCTTTTCAGGGTTCTACTTGAGCCGAGCTCCCCTGTCCATCTCGGGAACCTCACCCTCGGCATTGCATCAGGTCCTCTAAGCAAGCTTGTCCGCACGAGGACCTTCCTTCCTGTGGAGCTGCGGGAAGAGCAAGGCGGCCAAGTCAGAGGGGGGACACACACTGTTATTCTGATAAATGTTTTCAGGAACTTTCAGTATCTTGGAGGGAGGAAGGGCAGAGGCTAGGGCTTTTGAGGGGAGAGATAAGGAGAGGACTTTTGCTCAGTGGTCAGAGCCCCTCAACGAGTGGAGACCCCTGCTCCTCTTCCTGACAATGTCTCTGGGGAAGTGGTGCGATTTCAGAAGGGGCTGAGACCCCGGGCCCCAGGGGCTCACGGTGTGAAAGTTGCAGAGAGGTTGGATTCCCGGGGGTCCAGCAGAGAGCACAATGCAATACGCAGTTGCAAGGCAGGAGGGGCCTTGCCAAATATCTGGGCAGCGTGAGCGTCCGGGGTCCTTTGCATAGCCCTAAGGGCTGGGGGCTGTGGCGGTGACCGGACTGGATTCCCCGCCAGGCCAGAGGAAGGGGACAGAGAGTCAGATTAAAATAAAGTATGACTTTTCTACAACCAAGTTTGTGGACTAATATTCATTTCTATTATTACTACTTGACATTTTGTTTCTGTCCAAGTGGGAAAGGAAGCCCGGAAGGGTGTTGGGAGAAAGCATAACACCAGACCACACACTAACTCAGGCTCCTAGTCTTGGGTCCCCTCGAACTCTTGGGCACCTTCCAGCTCACCCTTGGACAGCGTCCTTGCAGAAGTGTCTCCTGGTTTGAACTCGTCCTGCCCAGAGTAAGGGCCCCGCTTGCTCCAGAGCCTTGGTCCTTGGGCATTCACGGTCGCAGCATTCGCTGCGCATGTCCAGCAGCAGGGGCGAAGTTAACGCATCCGGGGCCTCTTATGGCCCAGACGAGGGACACTCAGTGCCAAATTCACAGCATCCCTCCGCCGTGTCCTCGACAATGCCAGCTTGTGAGGGCGAATTGCTAGGCTCTGCTGGCTCTGTCCTTTTTGAGAAGAGAACAAAATCCTTCTTGATCCTTTTCAAGTCCCAAACACCCTGCTCCTCCCCGTCCTCCTCTCCGTCCTCTCCCTAGAGAATGACCCAGAGAAGGAAACCAGCTGGCTCAAGCCGGATGAGATTTTCGTGCAGAGAATTTTCCACCAAATGGGAGCCAGAAGCTAGAGGTGACATTGCTGCTGCCACGCAGGAAGCAGAGTTTCTCTCTGGCAGAGAGTCCCGAGGGGCAGCGCAAGGAGACCGTCCACCTCCCAGGCTGTCCACCTCCGGGCCCCCTGCCCCCCGCCCCAGAGACTCTGACTGCCTGTGGGTGAGGGAGCAGGACTTCCTGCGAGCGGGGACCCCTCTACGCTGGAATGTCTTCCTTCTTTGCAAAGGAGTGTGCACAAGTACAGGGTAAAACCCCAAAACTTTCTCTGAGGACTGGCAGACTATACACTACAATGTCTGCTTGATTAATGGAGGGAAAATAATATCCCCAGGCTGAGTCTTCCTTGTGCCTTCCTCCACATCTCTCACCCCACCGCCTCTTCTTGGACGAGTAAAGGAAAGAGAGGAGGGAAGGTGAGGTTTGGAAGTGGGCTGTCTGGGAAACGAGACTGGGAGAGCCGTCTTTACTGAGGGCACCGGTGTAACTGCCGCAGGGGGACTGAGTCCCGGCCACGTCGATCACTATTTATAACGCAAGGTGTACTGTGCTCACCACCGGCATTCGGGCATGTCTGGGCATCCCTGAAAATTGGTCCAGTGAGTTAGGCAGGGGCTCAGGAACCTACTAGAAGACTTCTCATCCTATGGAAGCAGGAACCAAGCAGCACGATCCTAGCCACGTGACAGGGCCTTACACTTCCGAGAGGAGGAGCGACGGGATGAGCCCAGTGTCTGTCACGCAGATCTGTCCCCGTCCTGGCCTGGCGCTCTGAGGAGAGCGGACGGGCTGCGAGAGGAAACTGCAAGAGCGCCTGCAAACTGCGCAGGGCCCCAGGCAGGAGCACTCTGCGTCGGGAGTCCCCAAACACGCCGTGACGGCCCGCAGGGAGGGAGGGGACCTCCACGTCTTGCCTGCGGTGACTCGGTGCCTGGCGGGTGCCGCAGGGCGCTGTGGGAAGTGCTCTGTGGAGCGACACGGTCACTGATCCACAGGTCAGGGGAGCCCGTGTGAGACAGCCCCCGAGGACTCCCGGACGGTCGGGAGGAGGCAGGCTGGCTGGCGTCTGGGGTCCCACAGCGACAGGGTTCCGACGTCCGCGTAATGACCCGGCCTCGCGTCTGTGTGCGTCTCAGCAATGTGCACGCACGTGTCCTTCCGCTCGGCGTAACAACCCTCCTGAGCACGGACGGGGTTGGACTCGGCGCCTTCCCGGCCACCCCAGCTCCGTCACTGCAGGGTCCCCAGGAGTCGCCCACGCCCCTGTGGGCTGCGCCGCAGGTGGCACACGCCAGAAGGTGTGCGGTCGAGGCACGAGCACTGCCCAGGGTGCTGAGCAGGAAACAAAACTGTGAAGGCCTCGAAAAGAAAATTGCCTTTATCACTGCAATTGGTAGGCTGGGTGGGCGGACGCAGCCGGGGCGAGCGACAACTGGCCCCGCTGCCTGAGCTCGGAGCTGCAGACCTGCCTGCCCCGTGGCGGCCAGCAGGGCATTTAGACAGGCAGCCGGGAAGCAGAGGGAGCAGAGGAGGGGCTGGGCGACTCTGGTTCCTCCATCTGACTCAGCCCAGGGAGGGCTGGGAGGGTCGGTGGAGTCACACCTGCGGTGCCCCTCCACGTGACGGAGCATCGGAGTTTGGAAAGCCTGTCCCTGTATGGACAACTGTACTGCGTACACACGCAACGCCTGCTGGGGCCGGGCCGTCTACACTGGCGGGAGGTGCTTCGTTTTCTGGCCTGTTGAAGGTTCATTGCTGTGTTAGGATTCTGCAGGGAAACAGAACCAATGGAGTATATAGGAGGGGTGTGTGTGTGTGTGTGTGTGTGTGTGTGTGCGCGCGTCTGTGCACAGAGAGACAGAGGGAGGGAGAGAGACATCAATGTAAGTAAATTCACCAAACAGAGTAAAATCATGAAGATTTATATTAGGTTGTCAATCCTTGGATCAATTAATACCTCACAGTCATCTGTTATATGGGGACCACTCTTTGAATCATGATGTTTCCTAAATATTTTCCTGTATCGGAAACAAGATAAGGACGACTTGCTTCTTGATTCAATGAGTAGCAAGCATCTTCTGTATGTGATGTCCTGTATTGAGGGGACGTGAAGGAGAATGGCATGTGACGTTTTTTTTCTGGGAGCTCAGGTTAAGGATGGCAAAGTATAACATAATGAATGCATTTAGGAAGATACAAGCAAAGTGCTCTTGTGGTCTAAGATAGGACAAATTCTGAGCTGGAGTCTGAAGAAGGCTCTGTGGAAAAGGAGACATTTAAACTGTACTTTAGAGAGTAAATAGAATTTTGACAAGCTGAGTTTAAGGAAAAGGATATTCCAGGCTGTGTTGTATTTGAGCAGTGTTGATACATCTGTCCTAGTTAGAGTATTTCGTGTGTGTGTGTGTGTGTGTGTGTGTGAAGTGTGACTATGGGAGTTGCTTGGGGCTAGAATGCAGGGAGGAAAAATCTAAAGAGAGAGCTCCATTGGGAAAGACAGTTTATGGTTACATCGAGAAAGGCATTGAATGCTGTGCTAAGGAGTTAAGATTTCCTTCTGAAGGTAATGGGGTGGGGGCTACTGACTGTTTTTAAGGAGAGGAGAAGCATGTGCTCACACACACACACATCTTATATGTTGGTTCTGCTTCCCCGGAAAGTCCTGACTAACAGCAAGGAAGGGGTGCCCTCCAGCAACGCACGGAGGATGGGTTGCAAGGTGGTCAGAGGCCAGCGCCAATCCTGGTGACAGCCGGGCGAGTGTGGACCATTGCAAAGGTGGCGGAAATGGGGCCGAGGGCGCCCATTTGCGAGAAGTTTTGAGGGCAGAACCTGGTAGCAAACAGAAGAAGAAACTGGCGTGGGAAGAAGTCAATCATGCGTTTACCTTCTCGTTTCTATTTTAGCACTTAGGACGTGCCACCTTGTATCAGAGACTGTTCTGTGTCTCCTGGGTCACCTCTGGACTGGGGGTTTGTTGAAGGCAGGGCCAGGGCTTTCATCTTTGTGTGCCCCTCAGCCTTCCACGCAGAGCTGGCCACGTGGGTGCCGTGTGCGAATGTTTGTGACAGCGCAGCATCCCAGGAGGACAGGCTGGGGGATGCAAATCACACAAGGGAGGGTGTATTTGCTGCCGTGTGGGTGTGCCACCTGGCACCTGGACTGAAACTCTCTGTAAAGTACAGAGGTGGGGCCGGAGGGGCTGTACGGGAAATCCCCGCCCGACACACTTGAGCGGTCACCTGTAGAGGAGCCCTGATCAGTAGCAGGAGGCCAGGAGGGACCTGCCACTCACCCTGCCTTGAGCTGGAAGCTCATTTCCGCTCAGAAGACAGGCCGGCCAGGATTGCTGCGGAGGGAGCACCGGTTCCGGCCACTCACTGGCCTTGGACTCACCACCTATGGCCGTGACAGGAGCCACAGCAGCATGTGGAAGTCATCATTAGTGACAAGGTCTTGGAGTCACCCACGGGGGTGTTTTTGTCTGGCAGAGTGAGGGGTATGGCTGAATATTCTCTTCTTTTATATTCAATTTACTCTTTTTTTGGAAAAAGTAATGCATGTAGAAAATTTGTAGAGTACTTGAAAACACAATTGAAAAGATAAATAAAAACACTCATTGTCCTACTAGTAAGGAAAGCTGGTGTCAACTTTTCATGATTGTAAGCAGTACGTGTAAAGTGTACACATGACTTACCATGTGTGTGTTCCACCAGATCCCAGGCCACACATACGGCCATGACCACGCAGATGGCGCTTTTTACTTCCGCAGTTAATCCCTAGGTGTGCGCCTGTCCAGGAAGTCCAGGATCTCTCCAGAGGCTCTTCCCTCTTCCACTGTCCTGAACACCAGGGCCTCACTCAGTCCAGCGGGGGCCAGACCTTGGGCTCAGACACAGTAGGTGACAAGCCAGAGTCTGATCATTCCAATGACGCCGGCTTTCCTCATTGCCACTTGATATCACTGTCGAAAACTATTCACCAATCCCTCGATGTCACTGCCATTGAGGAACCCATGCTTGGGCTCCAAGGTTACAGCTGTCTAAGCTCACACTCTCACTGTCGAGCACTGTTCCCAGAGCACTGCCACAGGTCCTTGGTGGCTGCACTGCGGGGCTCTCCCTGCCTCGGCCACACACTAGCCCAGAGCTGGCCCAAACCCAGAAGCCTCAGGCTCCAGCAGGGAGGCCCTTCTTGTCTCTGGGGCCTCTGGAATCTTCTCCTGCCAACAAAATATGGTCAGCCCACTGCTATTTCCCTAATTTTAAACCTTGATGGAAAAGGTGTAAAAGTCTAGTCCCTCCCTGAAGATAACCTGAATCCCTTTTGTAAATTGGTCCTTCTCTTCCCTAGAAACCAGCTGTGCATATCAAGGAATATTTGTCAGACTACAAAAAGTTTAATGACATGGTTCTCCAAGGAACATGCCACAAAATCAGGACCTCCTCCAAGATGGCAAAGAGGACAAACACGATAGGTAGTGAGTTCCAGTCCGTTGCACGACTGACTGGCGAGTTACCTGGTCTGTCCACTGAGGTAGAGAAGCAGGAGGTGGCCTTGGCACTTCCTTACATGGGGCTTCTCTGTGGCTCAGCGCAGCCACCAGCCTGCCCGCCCGAGCTGTGTCCTGGTGACCGGCCTCCCTGCGCTCGGCGGCAGGCTGGGAACGCCACGCCAGCATGGCCTCCGAGGGCGCTGACGAAGTACCCTGCTCAGCAATTCTGGTCATCAGTTTAAAAATGGAAATGCTTCCAAATTTCAGAGCCGAGGACTCACTATGAATAATAATCCCACGTGTGTAGCTGAGGCGCTCTGCATTCAGAATATGTCCTGCGTCTTACCACTTCTTACCCCCAGGTCAGGCTGCTGTTGTTACTCACCGGGACCCCTGCAGTGACCCCACAACCCGTTTCTCTGCTTCCCCCCTCCTGTCTGTTCTTCCCACGGCAGCCAGGGCGAAGCCCTCAAAGCCCTCCAGAGCCTTCTGGCAGATACTAGAACAACATCCACGTGCCAGTGTGGCATGAAGGCCCCCCGGCATGTGTCCCCGTCTCTCTCCAGTCTCCCCCTCCCCCTCGTTACTTCGGCCACACGCCCTTCTCGCTCTTCCTCAATGGCCCAAGCCTGTTTCTTCCTCAAGGACTTCACACCTGCTTCTCCCTCTTGCTGGAATGTTCTTCCTCCGTTTCTCCACATAGTTCACCACCCTGATTCATTCAGGTCTGCTCAAAAGTCACTTTTCAGAGAGGACTTGAAAAATAGACACTGCTTCCTGATCTCCTCCCCAATCCCTGGATCACACTTGATTTTTCTTCGTAATTCTTACTATTACTCCCCCAAATTTTATACTCTATTGATTTGTTTCTTTATGTTGGTCTGTCTTCCTAGCATTAGAATTGAAGTTCCTTGAGAAAGGGCCATGTCTTCCCTTTCCATGGTGGAATCCACTGGGTCTAGAACAGTGCCTGGCACACAGAAACGCTTAGTGAATGTGTTTTGAATGAATGAATGTATGAGGCTGTTTCTCAAATTTATGGAGATGGAACACAAATAGTAAAATGGCTTTATTTATTGATTTTTGCTGTGGAGTCAGTAGCCTCTCTATTACAGGATATTTCTTGGCGACCTTCTGAAGTTCTCAGCAGGGTCCATGTAGAGGACAGTGAGCACAGGTTCACACACAGTCACACACACATGCACACACACACACACACACAGTCACACACACACACATTGTAGCAATGAAATGAGTAGACAGAAGCGTAATTAGATTTTCTTTCCTGCAATTTAAAAACCTGCCAGAATCTGCTCTACCTCTGGGTGTTCCTTCTGCCCTACAAGGGCTGTGTCACTTGTGGCCACTGCTCAGGCAGATTTTTCAGGAAAATTCGTCTGTGAGAAAGCAGTCTGGTTTCCGAGCGAGCCTTCTCCCTTAGGGGAGGCTCCTCAAGGCCTCCAACCTTTTGGGTTTTAAAACAGGCACAGTTAGCAATTGGGATAGAGTTTGGCCAGATATTTCTGGCTCACGTGACACTGGCTGGAGTCATTCACTCGCCTGTATTCAGCTGGCGGATAAACTGGGATGGAAGATCCAAGACGGCATCTCTCCCACGTGTGATTCCCCGACGCTCTGTGAAGGGCTTTCTTCTCTCCACGGAGCTGACGGGGCTTTGTCACAGCACGGCGGGCTCAGGAACTTCGAGGTTTTATGTGGCAGCTGGTTTCAAAGAGGGACAGCAGTCCAAGACCCGAGTTCTGATCTTGGCTTTATCGCTTATTAGCTTTGTGACACTGGGCAAATTATCTCCGTTCTCTAAACTTAAATTTCTTTATCGGTAACGTGGGGATAATAACACGTATCTTAGAATGTCGTCGAGTGATGTCGGCATGAGGAGAGTGGAATCCCAGAGCCTCGTGCCCCAGCAGCTGGCTAGGGACAGGTGGGAATCGCTTTCCTGTTCCCTTGATTTCCACTGACAAGAACTAGCCACAGGAGAGGGATCTCTGGCCACAAAAGTGATCTCGGCACGTGCAAGAAAAATTGCCATTTCGTAGCTTCATATTGTTCAGCTCAGAGTAGAAACCACATTAAAGGGTCCTCTGTGGTGTTGAAGGCAAAGCCCATGAGGTGAGGCGAAGGGACGTGGAAGTGGCCGGCGTGACAAAGGAGCAGAAAGTGTCTGTTTTCCAGCCCTGGAGCTCAGAGGAAAGAGAACGAGAGAAAGCTCAGAGAGGTAGGTGGAGATCCCGGCACGTGGCAGTTAGGCTTAAATTCCAGGAGAGCTGGGAGACGGTATGAAACTTCAGTCTGCTTCCTTTTCTGTAATTGCTTCCGTTGTCGCCAAGGCTTGGGGAAAGCTCCGTGTTGGCGCCAGGGAGAGGCCTGAGAAGCCGCCACGGTTGCCTTCCCTGGAGGAGGAGCAGGGGCGGCACCGCGGGGGGAGATAGAGGAGGCAAGAAACAAGCTAACAGGAGGCATTCGAGGAACATTCGAGCCCACCTTAGAAACTCCGGAAAAGATACTAGTCTTCTCTAATTCGATGTGTGAGGTAGGGGCTCGGACTATGTTACGGGGGGAGGCCGAGCCCAGGAGGCTGGTGGAGTTGGTGATATTCTGGTTATGCACATAAAGGTCTTGACCGACCTATTGCTGATTCGCCTCAAATGGTGACTTCCGCTATTACCATGCAGAGTTCGGGTGACTTGCCAAGGGAAATAAAACGTGGCGTGGCAGCTGGCATTTGGAACCAGGCTTGTGTGAGTCTTGATGTCTTCACTGTTTCCACTGCACCACATTCAGTCAAGTATATGTACCTGCTATTAAGTCTTCATTTAGAGCATTAAAGCCAAACAAAAGATCTGGGGCCGGCTGGCAGCCACGTTAAGTGGTGATGGCCCCTAGGTCACCAAGGCAAGGCAGGAGCATTTTTAGGGCGGGTTGGGGATTGCCCACGCACCCTTCCTCTTGATTATTTTCGGCTCAAGTCTCCAGACATTAGCAGCCCCTAAAGCCCTTCCCAGTTCCAGCGTTTATAAAATCTTGTTTATATGCTAATTGTACGCCACCCTCGGCTGGGGTTCTATCATCTGTCAAGTAAATAGTGACCATAATAAGAAAAGAAACCAGAAATGCAAATGGAAGAAGACGAAGAGCGTGAGAGAGCTGAAGCCAGCTTAGTGGAAACATAAATTCCTGCACAGAGCCACATTGTCTGCTTTTTAAACTCACACCTCTATTTTTTATTTACTCTGGCATAAGAAGCTTTCCTTGCATTAGTAATGACACTGTTAATGTTTTATAGGGTGTAGAAGTCATGGTCACATTGAAATCCTCCCCAGTACATGGAGAACTCTCACCCTTACTGAAAACACATGCTAAGTTGGAATCACACAGTCGTCTACCCCTACCAAGGACCTGAGAATTCTTTGGGCTGTACTTTCTCTACTTCTTCACTTCCCATTTCTTTTTGAGTCACTCAATTTGGCTTCTGTCTCCACCATTCCAGTAAAATGGTCATGTTAAAGTTACCAATGATTTCTTAACCACCATGTCTGATGAGATGTTTAAGATCACATTGCTCTACCTCCGCTCTACCTCTGCTGCATTTGATACCGGTTATTGAATTTCTTTACTATTTTGGCTTTCATGCAGCCACTCTCCTGGCTCTCCTTATCTTTATAACCTTTCCTTTAGGTCTCTTGTTGATGGACACTCCTTTCTTTCCTTGCTTCGGACATTTTGGTGTTCCTCAAGGTTATGCCATTGGCTCAGATATTTTCACTCTTTCTTTTCACACCTCGTTATTCTCTCATTTTCATTGCTGGATGAGAAGAGATCCCTTGCCAAGAGAAGGAAATTGAGGTGGAGAAACAAAACAATGGCCCCTACAAACTTTCCTTCTCTCCGGATTTTACAGAGCCCTGCATTAGGATGGGAGTCCTTTCCAGTTTAGAAATGTTCCTTTCTCTGTGAATGCTCCTCTCCCTCAACCATCTACCCACCCATAGCCCCAAATGCCCACCTGGGACCCTCTGTATCCTCCTGAACATATGTGAAAAATTTAGATCTAGGTTAGTCCTGGGAAAGCATGGATTTAGATGCATTGTCTCATGTCCTCTCCCCTCTGAAACAGAAAAAGAAGGAAGACCTTCCATCAGTGAATTAGTGGCAGAATTTCAGGTCAGAAAGAGGGAAATGTTTGGGGTAGGCAGAACTTTTGTTGATTCATGTCTTCAGGTCACATCATAGACACAATTGCCTACTTGATCTGTTAATCAGGATAGGAAAATATTTGTCTTTGACCAATAAGTGGAAGATTCTTCAGACTTCCTATATATTCCTCACTTCTTCCAATCACAAAGCAAACTGAGGGGGTGGAGGTGGCAGTGATAGGTTTTCCTTTGTTACCCAGGACCTTCCAAGTGCAGGCTATTCCTGAGGTTAAGAAACAATTCTAAAGCGGGAAGGAGAATGTGTGAGGATAAAGTCAACAGGAACACTTGCTAATATGTGACAGACTTGATTCTTCCTCTTGTTGTTTGCTACAGAAGCATGAATCATGACCACATCTTTCCAGATCAGGGAGGGCCTCAGAACCACCTCTAAATGCTCTCAGACATACCTTGTCAGGTGACCTGAGTGTGACTGGGAATGCTCCAAATGTTCTGTGTCTGCTTTTAGGACATTGGCATGAAATGGGAAATCCCAAGAAGGAACTGCAGTAGGTTGTGGGGTTCCTAGGCCAGGTTTCCTTAGCTGTTTGGCATATGAAAAAAGGAACTGGAAGAGTGCTGATGGATACACCATGGGGGGAGGCAGTGGCAGAGGAACAGCAGTACAGGTGCATGGGACTGTCCACCGCAGGATCTGGGCGGTGGGGGATGGAGTGGGAGGTCTGAGGGGCATATTTCCCCTTCCCCCCTTTATTGCCCCAATCTGCTCAAAGGGTACTAGAAATATCAAAGGTGCAAACATGACAGCATATTTTATCTAAGAAAACATTATTCTGCTTTTGATTTTAGGGATTCATGGTCCTGCAAACAGGATAATCTTGTAGAAGTGTTAATATGGATGAGTCACAGATTATGACCCACCGAATCCCTCACTTAGGACATCCATAGGTTTTAAAATCAGTGATTGAATTCCCCAATTAATTTTTTGAGCAATCATAATTTTAATCTCAAGATCTTAAATAAGAACTAAAATAAAAAGAAAGCTTCAGATGATTTTCATTTAGAGATATAGGTATAGAAATTCTAAATAAAACATTAGCAGATAGAGTGACTAGTTGATTAACCAGCCAAGGGAGTCCTAAAGAGGGCATGGAAAGAAAGAGGTGAGTAGAAAGACATTAAAGATAAGCTGTACTCACTTCGTTGCTAGGACCAGAGCAGGCCCTTGTGAGATAATTAAATTAAGAAATGAAAGGAAAGAAGGCTGCAGAAAACTATGAAGCTATATTATAAAATAATATATAGAAATGGTTAGGGTAAGAAAAGTGAATTTGCAAGCCAAATACTAGAGTACCTTTATGTCAGTGCCTACTGTCTGATTTGGAAAGGAAAGCTGGATATACTGTCTAAGTACAAAAATGAGTCAATGGAATTTAAGAGATAGCATGGTGGTACAGTGTTAGCAATCAGGAGACTTGGGATCTGGTCTGGCTCAGTCACTAATTTGCTGTGGGACCACAGAGAAGCCACTTAAATTCTCTGTGAAATGAGGTGGCTGGTCTAGATCAGCACTTCTTAAACTTTAATATGCATATGAGTCACCGAAGATTTTGTTAAGATGTGGATTCTGGTTCAGTAGATCTTGAGCTGGCCTGAGATTTGGCATTTTTCATAAGCTTCTAGGTGATGCCAGCGCTGCTGCTCTGTGGACCACACTTTGAGTAGCAAGGAGCCTAGATGATCTCTAGGGCTCTTCCTGTTTAATTGAGCATGGTTTTATAATATAATATTTCAAAAGGGAATCAGCTAAAATCTTTATGTATTGTAGGGATGAAGGTAAAACAATTATAAGAACTATGGTAGTAAATAAGAAAAAAATCAACAACTGTGGGTGCTCAGCAGGATGGATCTAGAGGTGCATTTTGACTCAGTGAGTAAGAGAGACAGAGCCAAGATAAAATCAAGGAATAAACCTCAGTCCAAGGAATGTGACCAGAGAGACGGAAGAGCAATGGAGAAAGATACTCAGAAATCTTGTGAAAATAAAAGCATTTAATGAAGCAACACTTATATTGCAAAGAAAAGGGGCTAGAGCCCTGTTAGCCCTCCTTCAGTTCCCTCTGGATATCCTTGGCTTCATTTGGAGGACATATTGTTACTATGATCCTTGACAGCCTCTCCCTCATGACTTAAATTCTCTAAAATGCAAAGACAGACAATGGGTTCGTATGTCTATATTATGGTGCATTCTGAAGAGCCCCTCAGATGTTGACTGACAGACATCTTAGTCTTTGGTTTAAGACTAGGCACTGAGAGTAGAGGATCCACAACACAGGTCCCAGGTTGGTCTGAGAACTAGGGAGGGAAGAAAATGGGTGGGGAGGACCCAGCAAGATGAGCACTCAAACTACCTTCAAAACCGGAAATCTACCTATTGAATTTATTCTTTGGAACACTGACTTCTGGTTCATGGCGATAATGACTTAGTAAGCCATTTGATATTAAGAAAAAATTCTGTGAGATATGTAGAGGCAGGCATTGTTATCCAATGTAGAAAAGGAAGAAATCAATATTAAGAAGGTTGAGATCATCCAGTTAGTGAGATTGGAGGTGGCATTAGAACTCAGGTCTCTTCATCCTTCTGCAGTACCCAGCATCACATAGCATATTGGACCTTGACTTTTTTCTCTTACTCCACTAACTTTTCATATCCATTATGGTTGTATAATTACCAGATACTTTATTTCATTATTTGATAGCAAAATGTTTTAGAAAATAAATAGTCTCCAATATTGGTGGGAGTGACAGTCATTGGCAGTTGCCAATCCTAGATCATTTACTCTTTCTTCTTTGCTGATAAATTTTATTGATCTTCCTCCGAGAAACCACATTCTTCACCAGGCCCTGGACCCTTTCCCAGTCTTAGGCCACTGAATCTTAACTGATCTAAGCTAATCAATATGGTATCACTTGCCAAATGATTGTTGCGCCGAGGGCACGTGGCGAAATTGTGACCGGACATGAAAGGAAGTTGCCTCTGCTTTTAAAATGGCACACATTGCAGAATTAGTCCGTTTTCTTCCTCTGGACTTTGTCTACTACAGATGATGCCTGGAACTATGGAAACATCTTAGAACCATGAGGAGAAGACGTTTGACATAATGAGCGTAGTAGAGAAGACAAAGGGAAAGAATTTCCCTTGATGATGTCATTGAGGCACTGAACCAACCAAACCCAAGACTACTCTTCCTCCAGACCTTTATTTGGGGTTTTTTTTATTTTCAGCCAAAAGCATACCAATGAATACAGAGTGACTGGATTCACTTTGTCATAACTGGCATCAAACGACCAGGGTTAGAATCTCAACTGTATCACCAACTAGCTTTGTGACCTTGGACACTTGGACTTGAACGAGCTATTTTCTCCCCAAGAGCCTAATTCCTTACAAAAATGGAGATAATAAAATATCTGCTTTACAAGGTAGAAGTTCTAACATAAAATATATTATTTTTATTACTGTTCTATTTATTAATATTGTGTGATATGTAATAATAAAAGCACTATATCAGGGTCCCTCATAGGCAATCGGCAGTGAGAATGTTTTCAAGGAAAGTCACTGCATCCTGGGACATTTGCCATTTGCACCTCCCTTTCCTCCTGAGTGCACATGAAAAAAGCCAGTCTGGTTACAATTTGGGATGGGAGAGTGCCTTAATGGAATATGAAAGCAATATCTCATTATAACCAAAGGGAGCTTATCATTCTGTGTTTGGGGTCCATGAGAGTTTTTCCAGCATTGCAATGCATATGTGGGGCTGCAACACACATTGGGTAACCTATCTCTCCCTTTTCCTTTGCATTGGGAAGTAGAGAGCTCCAGAAATTTCAAGTGAAAGGTCATGTCTCTGATGCATGGATGAGAAATAAATCTAGGAGCTCAATTTTACTGTATTTCTGAGAATAGTAGAAATTTATTTTTGCAGTTCTAGAGGCTGAGCAATTTAAGACCAGAGCGCTTGCATGGTTAGGTACTGGTGAGGGCCTCTTCCATGTTTCAGACTACTGTCTTCTCATTATATCTCCACTGGATGGGAAGAAAATGAGAGATCTCTCTGGTGTTCTTTTTGTTAGGGAACTAATCCCATTTGTGAGAGTTCTACTTATTACTCTCCCAAAGGCCCCACCTCCCGATACCATCGCATTGAGGGTTAGGATTTTAACATATGAATTTTTGGGGGCCACAAACATTCAGTCCATAGCTACACCTTCTTAGGCAGCCTCTAAAAACTTTAAGACTTGCTTGGTTTACAGCTTTAGCCATTTTATTCCCTCTTTTGTTGGAAAAGTAAGGACCAGAAGAGCTAATTTTGTGTGTGTTTGTGCTAGAAACAGCCTCTTGTTTCTAACTGAAAATAAGAATGTAGTGATTTTGATAAACATGACACCTGGGTGGACACACTCATGGCTGTTTATTGTACAAGCTCTGGAGAGGACCAGCACTGGGTTCAGACTGCACTATGAGGAGGAGGAACCATGGGATCATTGCTGGGCTCAATTCCATCCCAAAGCCTACTATTTTTTTTTTAAATGGAAAGTCAAGAAATAAGAAGCTGGGCCTATAGACATCTGCCAAGAGTGATATTTTCAAATTGGTTTTTCTCCTCTGGAGGTTCAGTTTCAAATTTAATTAGCTAGCTAATGATGGTAAATTATTATAATTAATTGATGAATGCTAAAGTGCTTTGACTAAATAAAGCACTGTGTGCAATTTTAGGGCAGTTAATGTCTGGTTCAACTTTGAGGACCAGTCTAGGAAAGTGATTTTTATAGTAATAATATAAATAATAACAGTACTTTTTAAATGTCTTAGACTGAAGTCTTCTCTTGGTCTGGAACATTGCTTTAGGGGAACATCTCATATAGTCTCTAGTTTCCCACTTAGCAAAAACACTTCTTCTTTTGCCAAAGGCATCCCTGGAGGAAGAAGGCTTGTGAGAGAGGAGTAAATGCCTTTACAGTCATCAAATGGGTAAGACAGAAAAGTAAATAACCAGTTATTATACAGGAAGATATGTGTTGTGATACAGAGATATCCAGGGAGGATATCATAGGAGGGGGTCTGAGAAATATCATGGTGGAGGTGAGAGCTCCTGGTGAAAGATGAGCAAGAATTCCTCAGGCAGAGATGGGGACAAGGTGGGGAGTAAGAAGGACAATCTGAGCAGTGAGAAGAGCATATAAAAGTGTATGTGTATGTGTGTGTGTGTGTATAAGAGAGAGAGAGAGAAGTACATTTGGGGAAGTGCAAGGAGAGTGTGTATAGTGTGTTTGGAAGAGTGTCAAGGAAAGTCATTAAAAGGTCAGTGGGCCTCTATTTAAAGCAGAAAAATTGAATACATGCATTATATCTCCTTCTTGCCAAAATTATATTAAAGAGATGATAACAAGGTTTTTATAAAGACATAAATCATTAGAACAAATGGAACAGGAGAAAACACAACAATAACAAAATTTTTAAAAGCTAGATTATAGATGGAAGAGTGGCAATTGATTTAGCAGACTAGGGAAAGTAATTTCAATCTTAATTAAGCAGTGGAAAAACTAAAAAGGAAGCTAATTTGAGCCAGAGATTGCCCCTACAAAAATCTCAGGAATCAGAGATAATGGACACTCTGGAACTAGGGGTGAAGAGGTACATAAAACCAGGATGATTGGTTTAAATTATTTTAAAGAAAGACTTGGACTCCTGAATCATTTCCCCATCTTTACAAGAAAATGACTTGTCAATTCCATTCTGACAGTAGACTGGCGGGAGGGTTATTCTCTTAAAGGAATAAATTAGATATCATGTAGAGGTGATTGTGGGGATACCATACTGGAAATATGGTAAGTTAGCAAAAGTTTACACACCAAGATTGAGACACACAAAGTCTTCATCTCCTACTAGGCTCTCAGAATTTTAACAACCATATCTTTATACTCAGGAAGGAGACTAGAAGAGCCTTCTCTGGAAATATGACTAACCCAAGAAAAATTACTGAGAGATACTGACATCAGGGCTTCCTTAGGGAGCCCAGTGAAGGACCGACAATGAAGGCCACAAGTCCATCCATAGACTTAGATCTTCCAATAAGCTTCTTATAACACCAAGGATTGTGTGACAGCTGAGGAAAGCAACAATCATAAAAGATAGAGACAAAAACAAACAGATGAGCAGCTCGGAAGAGAAAGTGACTACAAAGAGAGGAGAGAAATTAAATAAAAACTATTATTAATTATCCCTAAAGAGGTAAGAGAGGGTATTTCATTCAAGAAACAGGAATATGATGCTATAAAAATAACACCCAAAGAACAAAAAGAGAGCTTTTGGAAATTAAAAATGTGAAAGTAGAAATGCAAATTTCAATAGAAGCTTTGGAAGATAAAAATGAACTCAATAAGAAGAAATAATATGTAAACAAAGAAGAAATGGGAGAGAAAGATTTCCAAAAGTGTCCAAAATCCAAATAAAAAGAGTTCCAGAAAGAGAGAACAAATAAAATGAAGAGAAAAGTATCAATAAGTAAATCAGAAAATTTCTTAGAAGGGCATGAGTATCAGGGTCCTGTACAATGAATGAATATAAACTCCACAGAGGCTGATCACTGTGAAATTTCAGAATAATAGGAAGAAAAATGAAAATGTACAATTTTTGAGAGAGAGGAAGGAAAAAAGGTGTGATACAAAGGATCAAGATTCAGAATGACATCAGACTTCTCCTCATCCACAATAGAAGCTGAAAGACAATGGAATGATGCCTCCAAAATATTGAGAGAAGGTGATACAACTTAGAAAAAACTCTGTCAGCTAAATTCCTAGTTAGGGTAAAATTAAGACATTTTCAAACATAAAAAGTTTCAAAAATCTACCTGTCATTCATCCTTTTCAGGAAGCTATTGGAGAATGTGATCCACAAAAATGAGGGATTAAAACTATGAAAGAAAAAACTATGCAATCTAGGAAACAAAGAATCTGGCAACATAGAGAGGTGAGTGGAATCCCATGGTGATGGTAAGCAGAGTTAACAAGAGTCAACAAGATGACAGCCTTGTAACACATCAGAGAATAGGAATCTCACAATGGAGCAAGTCAGAAGGCTTCAGGATGATTTCTTCAAGAAAGTGAAATTGATAGGAAATTGATAGGATCCTTCATACACCAAGACGGGTTATGAAGTTGGTGGAAATACCAACAATGAAGACTATGAGTACACCAATAGACTTAGAGCTTCCAATAAGCTGAATTACTGGTAAGCACACAGAAAAAACTAAGGATATGTTCATAGAAATCTAAGCAAATAAACAACAACAAAAAAGACAACTATTGGCTATCTGGACTCTTTTCTGCTTCCAAACAAAGCATAGAATTATTTTTTTCTAAATCTGTGAAATATAATGTTGGCATTTTGATGGGGATTGCCTGAAATCTGTAAATCACTTTTAGTATGGACATTTTAACAATGTTGAGTCTACCAACCCATGAGCATGATATGCTTTTCCATTTGTTTGTGTCATCTGTGAGTTCTTTCCTCAGTGTTACGTAGTTCTCTTTGTAGAGATCTTTCACCTCCTTGGTTAAGTATATTCCTAGGTATTTTCAAACCAGCAATGGCAGCTCCATAGGTTTCAGTGAGTTTGGCTCATTAGATAACATGCTGTTATAGTTTGGTGGCGAGTCTCAGCTATTCGTGGATTAGTTTCTGAAACTTTTCATATTACTGTAAAATTTGTACTAGATAGAAGAGATAGAATGTATATGTTCTAGGGGGATGGGAGAGCAAAGTATAATTGAATAGAAATGAGGAAGTTGAAGGGATAAAAATCTTTGAGGGAAGAGGACATTTGTCAATATTTTTGGCTGCCTATTCAACCCTCCCCCCTTTTATCTTTGAGACATTCTCCACTTCAGCAGAGAGAAGCGTTCTCTTCTCTCTGCAGAAGCTAGATATCATTCTAGCCTTGTTCACAGCTAGACTACAGGAATATGACTAATGATTCGTAATGATTGACCAGGTTCATCCAGGGTGGATTTTAACTTGGAAGTTAGGAATCCGAAAGCCATCTTGGTGAGGTTGAGGGCATTGGCGGTAGCAAGATCCAGTGTCCGGAGTTCACGGTGGTAATAGTTCTAGCATCGGGCCAGTGTCCAGTATCAGTGTTGTCAGTGGAACAATCAGTTGAGTCTATGTCCAGTAGAAGCAACATCTGTGCATTCACAGAATCGGTTCTGCGAGAGAATTTTGGATATTTTACATGGATGGATGGCATTTAAGTTGATACTTTCCTAGAGCCTCCATGAGCAATATAATATCCTTTAATAATTCCTTTTCTGCCTCAGTCACTCAGCTTGCAACTAAGAATCTTGACGCCAAAATAAAAACGCAAACAAAATTATCAAAACAATTTAGATTACAACATGCTTGGAGAGGGAGAAATAAGGCACCCATAAATTCTATTACTTTAACATAAAAATAACCACCCCTATGTTTCCCTCAGGGTGTTGCATGGAGTGTCCCCAAAAAGGGAGAACAGGCCCCTTAACTCCCCAAGTGGGTTCTTGGCTTCATGTTGGAAAGAATTCAAGAGCAAGCCAACTAGCAACAGAAAGTTTATTGAGAGAGAGACAGACAATAGATCCTACTCCACAGACAGAGTAGGGGTCCTTTCCAGATCAGGAGGGGGACTCCTCATGGGGCAATGGCAGTGTTTTTAAATGTTCAGAAACTCCTTATGTGACCAGGTTTGTCTTGAGGTCCAGCCGTAAAGGTTAATCATCAACTGCTGTCACAGAAAGGTAAGTACAAACAATTTGTAAGACATCTGGCTTAGTAATTCATCCATCCTCAGGTGGTCCTGGGCTGGCAACTTACTGGTGACTTCCTTGTTCAGGGTGGTTAGGGTCTGGTATGGGTCAAAACGGTTGTACTCGGGCTCTCTATACCTTCTTTTTCTGCCTTATCCCTGTAACAGAGTAGTCGCCCCTCCTGCCATAGACATGAAAGGGAAATATTGAGAGTGGGGAATATGTAACAGAGGCAATGGCCTGGAGAAAAAAAAATGGCAAAGAGATTTTTCTGTCTCCTTAAAACTTCCCCCACTCTTTTTGGGAACTGCATTCTGGCCAGCATCCTTGGGGCAGGTTAAGTCTTTTGTTAAAACTCCCAGGTGGCACCAGCCCCCAGGTGGGTCATTGGCTGAGGCCATAGGCTTTGTCTTTGGCAGAGATGGGACAACTAGAATAGTTAAGCTGAGAACCCTCCCTTTAAAAGCTCTGAATTTCTGCCTATGTTCTGAGAATTTGGGATTTTGGGACGAGAGGGTCTACCATATTTCCTCCTTTGTCAGCAAAGTAAATTCTCTTTCCTTCCTCTCCAAACTGCTTGTCCTCATTCTTCTGATTGGGCCTCATGGACAAGTGGCCAAGCTTTCAGTAACATCCCCACATTAAGGGCACCCTCCCAAAGTGTTTTCATCGAACACTAGAAGTTGTATGGACAGAAAAAAGCTCCACCATAAAATGATTTTAGAAATTTGGGAAATGTTCTGGTAATATTACATAGATTTCTGTACTTCATTACATAACTTCTCAAAATCTTTAGTATGTTAATGCACTTTGAGAGGATTCAAGTAAGGGATAAACAACTACACTTTATTTCTGGGAACATTTCAAAGGACATTGAGGAACACATGCTGCAAAATGCTGCCTTATGCTCTCTTTGCACATCCGAGCAACGATCTACATAATGGTAATCACAAAGCGCATGCAATTTTGTGCCCTGCTTTCTTCTTCCAGTATTGTATCCTGAGACTTTGAGGGCAAGACTTTGCACGGGAGAAGCTTCTCTTCTTTTGTCACTGGGGTCTCTAAGTGTTCACTTGAGATTACCCAGCAAGTGAGAAGATAGGAAGCCCTGAGCTAGCAGACCACATCTTGGTACTTAGTCTCTGCTCATGTGTATTCTGGTAGATGCAGATTGTCAGGGCTTGAAATTAAGGCCAAGACCTCCCAATCCTGACATAAACTTAATTTATTTGGGCATTTCCAATTCACTACAGAGCATATTCAACTTCCCATCCACTCCCCCAAGTTTAAAAGTGAGACCTGTCATAGTGATTTGACAAAGACTATAAAGGAAGAAAGAAAACCCATATTTTCCTTAAAGAAAGAAACTCAGGCATAACTAACTGCAGCAGGATTTTTTTATGCAAATGGACGTAGAGGATCCTTGTTGCTCCCAATTACGCTCAGGGCAGAGATTTAAGAAGACTTAAGTCAGAGGGAAGAAAACTAATGGATCATCTGTGGAATGCTGGCCCTTAAAGGAAGAAAAAGAAATCCTTTTCACTCTATTATTTTTTTTTTCACCTGCTGAGTTGGCCCCAGGAAATATGACACTCAGAGCTTGCTATATTCCAACCGTGCTACATAGCCCTCCTGGTTAGAACATGGTACTGAGAAAGGCACAGACATGAATCTCCATTTGAATTTATATTCAGTGAGGACAGGGACTTGGTTTTTTTCTCATTGCTGTATCCCCAGGATGTAGAATAGTTGTTCTATAAATATTTGTTGAATTAATGAAATCTGTCTTCTTAGAGAAGAACTAGTTTGGCTGGGCCTCACAGGCAGAGGTTGAACCTCTAATTCTCATCAGACTGAAACTTCTAGTTTGGTACATATGTGTGTAGAAAAACAATTGGCATCATATTTCTCTAAGTTCCCTTTGAAAAATCGTCAAGCCGTAGATCTCTGCTTTGTCCTGTTTAGTAGGAATTCACTCTAAATAATCTCCTTGACATAAACCTGCTTGTTCAGAAATGCATAGCTCTGTTTCTAGTAATGTAATGGCTAGGTACCTGGAACAATCTTCTTGCTAATAATAATAAAAAAAGCTAGCTAATGCATATTTAAAAAAAATTAAAGCATTGAAAAAGTGATAAAATACAATAGCAAAGATTTATCAGTCCAACATTTAAGGGAAGCCAGGAACCAAGAGAAGTAAGCAAAATTGTGAAACTGTTTTCACCCTGAGGATTGTTGCTGAACCTGATCAACTTGAGCTTCAATTTTCATTTTTTTTTAGGACAAGTTCTTGTGGGGTGTGTGTGTGTGTGTGTGTGTGTGTGTGTGTGTGTGAGAGAGAGAGAGAGAGAGAGAGAGAGAGAGAGAGAGAGAGAGAAAGAGTCAGAGAGAGACAGAGAGGCAGAGAGGCAGAGAGGCAGAGAGACAGAAAGCAAAGTCCAGTGCCTGTTCCCAAATTCTGGAACCCCAATGGGTTCTTAAGCTGACCTTCATCTGGATATGTTAGTCAAATTCATGTGACCTGATAGTCCAAAAAACTTCAAGTCATATTTTAAAGTATTCCCAGAATGGCAATGCCCCAAGTATCTGGTAAAAGCAAGCATAATTCTTCTATGACAAATCTACTTTCATCCAAGGCCTTAAAGAATTCTCACAAGGAAAAGGAATGTGAGTCCACCCCAAAGGCCATTCAGACTATATTGCTAGGCTAGCTAAAGGGAAGCCATTTTGCTTACAGGATGCTTTCAACTTGTTCTGTCTTAAAAGTATAGAATTAACCTACTGCTTTGCTTACACAGCTACTGGGCACAAGATTAGAAAGCAACCTTGTGAAAAAACGGATCAAGAGTCTGGAACAGGCCAACGGCAGATAGCTGATGACTAGATCTACCAGGCAACATATTATTTGCTGATAACCATCAAACAAGTCATGGTGACTTGCACAAAGCTTGCTTTCTGCTACATACTCCCTTCACCCCTTTCCTATATAGGTTGCTCAGTAGGCAGAGAAAGATGAGATGGTCTTTGAGACAATAGTCTGCCATCTCCTTCAGCTGCTGGCACTTGAATAAACCTCCTTTCCTTTGTGTTTGGTTCTCAGATGGTGGGTAGCCAAACCTGTGTTTGGCAACAGGAGCAGCTAACAATTAAACTTTATTAAATACATAGGTAGAAGAAAGAGATCTGCACAGATTTTAGATATTAGCTAGACTATTAGATATTATACAGACTTTAGATAGTAGATATTTAGACTTAAGATTTAGATTTTAGAATTAGATATTATAATTATCAGGTTCATAATCCAAATTAAATATGATTACTATGTTTAAAGAAATACAGACAACCTTAAATATCTGTAGGGAACACAAAATTATAATGAGTGTCTAAGCACATTTGAAGAAGAACCATTTAGCGGAATTTTTGATAACCGCTAAAGACTAAAATGCACAGATTCAAAAGTCCCCACAAATCTCAAGAAGAATAAATAAAAATGAATACATATATAGACACATTGCAATGAAATTGCAAGGATGCTAACAATAAAGAAAAATCTTAAGAACAACCAGAGGGAAAGAAAAGACAGATTTCCTTTAAAGGAACAACAGTCAGAGAGAATGCTGATTTTCTTTAACAGAAACAATAGAAAATTAGAATAAAAATTTAATGTTCTGAGAGAGAAAAAAAAGACCTTCTAACCTATAATTTTGCACCCAGGTAAAGTATATTTCAAGAATAAGAGCAAAATAAAAACATTTTCAGAAAACCAAAACCAAGAGGATTTGCTGACAGGATCCTCTCTAAAGGAAATCCTAAGGGACAATCTCCAGGCAAAAGGAATGCAATCCCAGGTTACCATCAAAGAAGGAGTAAAGAGTGAGAAAAGTTGTGAATACATGAGTAAAACTAGATATTCATCGACTATACAAAACAATTCAAATAATGTGTTTTTTCTTAAGAAAAGATAAAAGTAAACTACTTCAGTTAAAATAACATGTAAGTCCAGAGGCAGATAATTGTATTAAATCAGTGGTCCCCAACCTTTCTGGCACCAGGGACAGGTTTCATGGAAGACAATTGTTCCACAGACGGGGGTGGGGATGTGGTGGAGCTCAGGCGGTGATGCAGTGATTTGAGTGATGGGGAGCAGCTCTAAATACGGATGAAGCTTTGCTCCCTTGCCCACCCCTTACCTCCTGCTCTGCCACCCAACTAGTTCCCGAAGACAATTTGTCCACAGATGCAGGGCAGGGAAGGGCTGGGGCAGGTGGGGAGGTGGAGCTCAGGCAGTGGTGCGAGCAATGGGGCTGTGGTGCGGCTGTGGCTCAGTTCCTAACAGGCCACAGACTGGTACCTGTCCGTGGTCCATGGGTTGGGGCCACAGTATTAAAGTGTTATAAAGTCCATGTGTTGTCCACACAAAGAGTAACATATTCATTAAATTTAGACTTGATAAATTAGTATGCATGTTGTAATTTCTATGGTAGTCACCGAAAGAGTAAGAAATGCTATATAATTTCCAAACTAATAGAAGAGGAAAATGGGAAGATGAAAAACCCTCAATCATTTCAAAAAACAGCAAAAAATGAGACAAAAGAAAACACAAGTGGAACAAATAGAAAGCACAAAATAAAATGAAAGAATATATGTGGAAATATATCAGTAATTTCATTAAATGTAAAAAGAATAAGTGAAAGTATACAAAGAACACTTAAAACACTTAAAATAAGAAACAATCCAGTTAAAAAATCAGCAAAAGATCTGAGCAGATACATTACCAAAGAAGACAGCTAGATGGCAAATAAGTAGATGCAAAGAAGCTTGATATCATTTGCCACTTGGGAATTGAAAATTAAAACAGTGAAATAAAACTACACACCTATTAGAATGGTCAAAATCCAAACAACTGATAATAATGGCTAAGATTCAGAGAAACAGGAACTCTCATTCTTTGCTAGAGGGAATGCAAAACAGTATAACCACTTCAAAAGAGTTTGACATCTTCTATCTTTACAGAATCACATACTTTATATTATACTTTGGGTTATAGCCCAATACTACTTCATTTTGTTGCTCAGATTGCTCCAGTTTGGCTAGTGGGAGATCTTTCAGTTGGTTCCCTGCACCCCTTTGATCTACAGACATCACTGTGGAGTTTAGTTTCTTACAAAGCTAAACATGGTCTTACCGTCTCTCTCAGCAATCGCATTTCTGCATATTCATCCTGTTGAGCTGAAAACTTATGTCTATACAAGAATCTTCATACAAATATTTGTAACAGTATAACTCATAATTACCCCACACTGGAGGCAACCAAGGTGTCCTTCAGTAGGTGGATGGATAAACAAACTGGTACTTTGATGCAATGGAATATTATTCAGTGATTTAAAAAATGAGCTATCAAGCCATGATAAGACATGGAGAAACTTTAAATGCATATTGCTAAATAAAAGAAGCCAATCTTAAAAGGCTACATACTGTTTGACTACAATTACATGAAATTCTGGAAAAGGCAAAACTAAAGAGACAGTAAAAAGATCAGTAGTTGCCAAGGGATTAGGGGAAGGAAGTGATGAATAAATAAATAAAGCACAGATTTTTTTTTTAGGGCAGTGAAACTATTCTGTATGATACTATGATGATGGATACATGACCCTATGCTTTTGTTAAAACTTATAAGGCTTTATAACACAAACAGTGAACCTCAGTGCATGCAAATTAAGAAAAAATCATTTAGGAGTCTGGGGGATCTCAGGAAAAAATGTAAACTGTGAAAATGGAATCTATCTATATCACAAATGTATTTTAAAAGATCTCTCTGAAGTGAGGGAGAGAAAAAGTGGGAGAGATACCTAAGTAGCTTTGGAAATGAATGGTGTCTGTAAGACTAAAGGCAAAAGGACTGAACATAAGCATTGTACTCTGGTTGATAAGATTGCTTCTCATGGAGGGATAGGCTAACAATTCTGACAGTACTATGCATGCATACTGGAATCAGACCATTAACTAAGTGGATGGCAGATAGTGGCAGCTGGGTTTCTCACTGTTGGAGTAGGAATTTACAAATAAGCCTGGGGAGGAGACTGGAATAATCCATATGGTAGTGGATTAGAGTGGAGTCATTAGTAAGAATTCATGTTTAACCTAATATAGATAAAAATGGTTACATAGGGGTTAGTATATATACACGTGTTTCTCTGCTCTGTCAGCTGAGAGGGCTTAAGAGAAATGACACCCCAATAAAAATGAACACACCTAGCATCCAGATATTGGCTTATGATGCCATATCCAATTAAAGAACTCAGGCTCTTTGGAGAAATGGCTGATTCTAAGATTGGGGCAGGAAATACACAAGACGAGGTTGAAATATCTTGTAGTGCCAGAAAGTAAGAAAGCACTCAAACAAACACAAAAAAAATTACAAAAAAACTCTACAGTGATGTAGGTAGATCAAACGGGTGCAGAGAGCCAACTGAAAGATCTCCCATTAATCAAACGGGAGCAATCTGAGCAAGAAAATAAATAAAATAGTATTGGGTTATAACCCAAAGTATAATATAAAATACATCATTCTGTAAAGATGTAAGTAAATGAATGAGTAAATAAATGAAAGAGAAGAGACAATTCTCCCTCGCAGAAGGATTCCAAGTAATTTATGTAGATACTTTGCCCTCAAGGAGCTGACGCATAGTTCTCTACTCCTTAAGTGGACTGCACATAGCACCTTTCAAAGAATACAGTATGGATGAGGGAAGAAAAGAATAACTTCGTAGTGGAGACACCTAATAAACACTGTGTCAGCCAAGTGAGCGAGGTCAACATGGATAGTGATAAGTCACAGTGATAGCATGTAGCCTTGACATGATGTGATGAAGATGGCGATTCTGCAGTATTCCTCCCCAAAACAAACTACTCTAGTCTAATTATGAGAAAAAAATCAGACAAATCCCAGCCGAGAGACATTCTACAAAATATCTGACCAGTAATCATCAAGACTGTCAAGGTCATCAAACATAAGGAAAGTCTGAGAAATCATCACAGCCAAAAGGAGCCTAAGGAGACATTATGATCAAATGTAATGTCATATCCTGGGTAGGATCCTAGAACAGAGCATTAGGTAAAAACTAAAGAAATCTGACTTTAGTTAACAATAATAATAATAATATAATGTATCAATACGATTCATCAATTATAACAAATACATAATATATTAAAGTAAGGTGTTTAATAATAGCTGGGTGTAGGATGTATAGGGACTCTGTACAACCTTGGCGATTTTTCTATAAATCTAAAACTGTTCTAAAAAATAAAATCTATTGATAAGAAAAGTAAAAAGTGCTATAGTTAAGAAAGATGGTCTGGGTAAAACAAAACACAACTCTCTGCTACCTGTAAAATAAACATCTAAAATATAAGGATATAGAAAGAGTGAAAGGAAAAAGAATGAAAAAAGATATATCAGACAAAATCTAACCAAAAGGAAGCTGGTGAAATTATTTTAAGGTAAGAAAAGCCAAAATCCTTGCTGGAGGTAAAAAAAGATCACTACATAAAAACAAAAACTTCAGTTCATCCAAAAGATGTAATAATTTTAAATTATGTGCCTTAGTAATAGGACTTCTAAATATTCAAGCAAAAATTTGCAGAACTCCAAGGAGAAATAGACAAATCCATAATCACAGTGAATCATTTTAATATTCCTCTCTCAGTGCGACCCAGCCCCGCCAGCCGCTGTGATTTTCCAGCAGCTCCCCACACAGTGCCGACAGACAGAAGGTGTCACGAATCTTCCTCGAATGAGTGAGTCCATGAGCAAGCGAACGAAGGTGTGAACAAATGCTGTAGCTCGGGGGCACTCAGGTGGCGCAGTCGGGAAGCTGCGCTGAAGGACGTGGTCTTCCTTTGGGCCCTACCAGGCCCTGCGTGAGGGGCGCGCTCTTGCTTTCAGCATGTGGACACCGTGCCTCGGCGGGGGAAGCTGCAGCAGAGAGGCTGTGGTGGCCCCGGACACCTGTCACAGCTCACATGACACCCCCAGAGTGAAAACTACTGACTTGATAGGCTGCACATTTGTCTCTGCCACCTGGGTGCAGCAAGAGCTAGTGTGAAGGTGACAGTTTCTGTTCCTATTCTCTTTATAGGTCAGGACCTGGGAAGGGTGAACGGCTCTGAAGGTGGCTCTGACCCCTCGATAGCACCAGACAGAATCTGGGCTGGGGGTGGCGAGCTGCGCTGCCAAGCTCAGGCCACTGGAGTGGGGCTGGGGGCCAGGTGAGTGTCCGGCTCCTCCCTCACCCTTGCTGGTGTGGGGAGGGGACCTTCTCCCGGAGCCCACGCTTCTGTCAGTGGGAAGTTTCCGGTCTGTTCTGAGGGCAGAGACAGACGCTGCTTCCTCTGTGGGGTGTCTGTGCAGAGCTTGAGGGCGAGGGGCAAATGATAAAACAGGCAGAACATGCTTTACAGCAGATGTTACTACTGTAACTACTGATGAGACCCGCGGGCGTCTACAACAAGCGCCTTTCCCAGTGAATATCCTCTGCTTCACGTTCATGCAGAAGCGGGGTAAGGCTCTAGGCCTGGTGCAGGGGAAATGCCAGGAAAGGGCTGATGACAGTGCTCTGCTTCTCTGTCCCTTGGCCTCAGACACCCCAGTCAACACAACAGAAATCCACAGATCCTTAGAAGCCACTCGGAAGCCCCCTTCCTGGAAGTGCTCCACTGAAACACGCCCTTTGCAGGCTGACGCTGCAACCCAGCAGGCCTCTCCCCCAGAGCTGTG
Organism: Avahi laniger; assembly: GCA_963575035.1. Lineage (NCBI taxonomy): Eukaryota > Metazoa > Chordata > Mammalia > Primates > Indriidae > Avahi > Avahi laniger. The sequence goes on along the minus strand of CAUYSK010064104.1, from coordinate 6,756 downwards.
GTCTCCTGGGAGGAGTTTTGGTGAATACGGGGTCTCTCGGTGAGGAGCCCTTAATCCACACAGCTGAGAGATTGCTCTGAAGTCCCTCTGTGATGGCTGCTGAGTGCCTGCTGGGGTCCAGATTCCAGTCCCGGGGTAGCATGGGGGTGGAGGCATGGAGCGGAGCCCGACTGTCCTGAGAGAGCAGGTGGCTCTGAGACACAGCCTGGCCTTGTGGAGCTGTCCTCAGACGTGGGTGCCCTGTGCCAGCCCTGAGCCCTCTGTTCCTTGCGGCTCACCTGCTCCCCTCCCCCACCCTTGTGACCTTCCTGCTCTATCAGCCACCCTCCAGAGCAAGCTGGTGTGCTTACTTTTCCCAGAGCATTTTCTTAAGGCAATAAGTTGCTTTCGGGGACCAGGTTAGTGAAATTTCAGGCCATACCGCTGCTTGAAGGTATTTGAGATCTAAAGCTGGTCTTCCACATCTTTTACCTTCTCCAACTTAACGCATTCCTAGTAGTAACATCTGCTGTAAAGCATGTTCTGCCTGTTTTATCATTTGCCCCTCACTATAGCCTGTGAAGTAGGAAGGACAATTATTCTTGACCCCATTTTGCAGATAAAATGGGATCTCCCTAAGCTTTAGAAAGACAAAAGGACTTCCCTGAAGGTATGTTACCGGTAAGAGGTAGAATGGTTTGACCACATCGGTCTTTTGACCTCGACTCCTCTGTTCCTCACATAGTCTCACGGTTTGCTCTTCATGAATATTTTAGGTATCTATTCTAAATTTTAGCATAATTAAAGCTGTTAATTGAGTCTCTTTCAAAGGTATTATACATGGTACGATTGATTCGGTTCAGTTTACCTCAATTCTGTACTGAGTCCATATAGATTCTGGGCTGAATATTAGGAATAGAAATGGAAAACTCAGCCTCTGCCCTCAAAGGGCTCTCAGATGAGAGGAATTATCTTCTCATTGGTGCCTTCATAATTTCTCCCCAATGTCTTCTAGCCCTTTGGAAAGAAAATAAGCCCTTTACCCTGCCAAGCTGGAGGTCTTGCCTCTGCAGAGCGGCCTGGTCTCGGAAGAGAAATAAGTGGTTCTGGAAATCTGTTAATGCATCGCAGCCAAATCCTAACAGGAGAGGCCCTGTTTGAGCTGCTTCAATGTCTCTTGATGTGAAAGAAGACGTCGGAGAAGAAGGGCGTGACGGAGAGCAGCGCACCTCCCTTAGCGCCAGCGCGGGAACCTCCAATTTTCCTTCTTCACCGTGAGCTCTGTGGTTGGGCACCCTCCTGCACAAGGGGCCGCATCAGAGTTTCTTGAGAGATGGAACAGAACCTGGCTGTCTAGACAAGATAAGCAAAGGTGAAGGCAATTCATGCTGGTGACGCTCACATGTTGACCCAATCCCAGGTGACCTCCACAGCTAACATACTGTTACAGAAATCTACTACGGTGACTGCATTTCTACAGTTTCTTAACACAAAACTGGACCGAGTAGCCCATCAGGCATGGCTGGGACAATAGGAAAGAAAAATCAACATTGCAGCATCTCTGAGAAAGAACCGCTCCCCGCCCCACCCTCGCCCTTCCTGCATACTGAGTTGCTTGTTTGGAAAGATGAGCTGGGTAAAGGGGTTTAGCCGTGGACATGCTCTTCTACCTCGACATGAGGCTGCAGTCGATTTCTTTCATGGATAGCCACATATTTTTCCTTTTTGCTTCATTTCTATTCTTTTATTTTTTCCTGTATGATTGCATTTATTTAAGATTTTATTTTTTTTTAATTTCAGGATATTATGGGGGTACAAACGTTTTGGTTGCATGTTATGACTTTGCCACATCCCGACCACGATTTGAGGTGTGCCCTTCCCCCCCATGCTCATGGCACAGTGAACAGTTTTCCTTGACTAGAGGTCTGGTTAACTCTGCTTTTCCTAACGTCAAGGAATGTTCTCTTCTCTTAGGCACGTGACTTTGATACTCACATTCTGCCAGGGAGTGTGGGCAGAGATGCTGGCCTTCCTTGCTCTCTGTTGACCACAATCCTGATCCTGGGAATCATTCTTAGGTAGAATTTTGGGACAAAATCTGCCCTTCCTTCTATCTTTAGTGCCTAAGTTATCCTTGATTTCTTTCTTCTTGAGAAACTTTTAGGACATATGAAATCATGAAGTATTTGGGGATCTTAAACTATCAATACTCTTTATTATTGTCTATGAGGTGAAACAACAGAGGCAAAGGTCCAATTTACAAGTGACTCTTGATTTGAAACCTAATTGATTCCTGGAGAGTCACGACAAACTGCGCCATTGTAAGACAGACTCTCATTTTCTGTAAGCCCCGTCTTAGAGAGTCCACTCCCTACCTTGGAATCTAATCTCCTACCACAAAAATACCCAGAGTTATTTCTGACAAAATGAAACTAAAATAAAACACAGATATAAACTTTTCAAACATTTATAAATGACAGAAAGATAAATTCAATAGAAAAGCTATAACAATGTTTCATTTGGAGGGTTTTTTTGTCTTTTGGACTGAAATGGATTGGTTGAAGCTTCTTGGAATGTTGCTTCCAGGAAGTCTGGATCTTCTTTCTGTGATGAGTCTCCCCATAAAACCGAGCATGATTAAGCCCCCCAGGAGACATTTGGCAAGGTCTGGAGACATTTTTCGGTATTACAGCTTGGTAGGGGTGGTGGCCCTGCTGGAATTTCATGGGTAGAGGCCAGGGATGCTGCTAAATATTCTACGATTCACAGGACAGTTCCCCACAATAAAGAATTACGTGACCAGAATGTCGATGGAATTGCTGCATTGGAACCATGCTTTATAGCAAGCACGGGCATTTCAAACTGAGTTAAAATTCAGGTCATTTCTTTGAAAAACAAACAAAAAAAGCGGATTGCAAACTAGATTTGCGTGAATACCTCTCAGTCTTTAAATGGCACTGGATGAGGGTTTGGGAGTAGGATAGGAGGGCAGGTTGTTCCACGCTGGTTGACTTCGTAAATGATCCCTTGCATTCCAAGTCAATAGGTTGACCCTGTTACCTTTAACAGCAACCCGGGTCGTCATTGTTGCCAGTTGTTACAGTGTAGCTTTGGTTGCAAATACAAGTTTTGGTTATTACTCTGTGGGTTTTATTTATGGAAAAAAAGCCATAAAAAGTGAGCAAGGCTCACAAATCAAGCCAAGTATTGCCTGTGTACAGACATAATATACACATTCCCCCATAGTTCTCACTGTTTTTTGTAGATCTTTAAATTTCCTGTACAGCTAACATATTGAATTTTCATAATTACTACTGCATTTCTTATAATTTATGTTTGTTTCCCAGAAACCTCTGAAGAGCTTCTTGTTTGTCATGAACAGCAGATCTAGAGCTTTCACACAGCTATGAATGGATGCTTAGCAGTGGTCTCCCACGAGAGCAATTTTTATTTAAAGCACTGAAGGGCGTCAATGTCTAAAAGTGCCGGCACCTTTCTGGATGCTTCCTCTGGTGCCCCACCCCCTACCCCGGGAGGATCTGGAGTAATCAGGCTTTTTAAAAAAGTTTTCGTTAGCTTCTTGGATTCAAGAAGCTCCTTAATTGCCACTTTTCTTAGTGTTTAAAATGTGTCTGAGTTTAAAAAATTGTCAATATTGAAACGACAACGCTCATCCTAATTAACTGAGCTCTTTCACTGTATATCTCTTTCCATTGCCTCGTGAATGCATAAACATCAGTTTGGAAACTTTATTCTATTTCAAAATCTTTGAAGCAAGGGGCCTTCCTCATATATGTGTGGACTATCTGAATTGGAGAGTAGGAAGTTTGGTAAAAACGGGTGGAAAAGGAAAGAGGCAAAAACAGAATAAATGTGTGGCCCAAGTTGGCCACGGTTGGCCGAACGCCTTTTCTAGAGCGTGACTGCCCCAACAGAGGGACATCTACGGGGAAGGAGCCACGTTTGTTTTGCTCACTAGCTTGCAGCTGTGTGGCGGTCAACTGTGTGTGTCACCTTGACTGCAGCGCGGGGCGCCTGGATTGGACGCTGTTTCCGGCGTGTGTCTGCCAGGGTGTTTCTGGGTGAGGTGGCGTTTGAATTGGCAAAAGGCCCGAGGAAAGGAGACTGCTCCCCCCTGGGAAGGTGGGCATCTTCCAGCCCACTGAGGATCGGAACAGAACCCGAAGGTTGAGGAAGGAGGAATTTGCTCCTTTTCTCTTTCTGCCTGTCTACTGAGCTGGGACATCCGTCTTCTCCTGCCCCTGGCCTGGGATTCACGTCAGCTCATCTAGTTCTCAGGCCTTCGGACGTGGACTGAATGACGCCACTGGCTTTCCTGGTTTTCCGGTCTGCAGATGACCAATTGCGGGATGTCTTCGTCTTCATAATCTCGTGAACCAATTCCTCATAATAAATCTCTCTCTCTCCCTTTCTCTTATATGAAACATGCATGTATGAGTATGAATTCTGTCAGTTCTGTTTCTCTGGAGAAGCCTGACTAATACAAATTGGTATCAAGCAGAGTTCCTGGCACATGGTATGGATTGAATAAGCGAGGGAATTAATAAAATATCTTTTCACTGAAGAAAGAAGAGAGAGAGACCAAATCTCTTGGTGGTGGTAGGGGGTGTGTTTCATCTTTTTGTACCTCCAGAGTCAGCACTGGGTCTGGTGTATACAGTAGGCACTCATTGGATGTGGATGGTGAGATGAGTGAAGAGGAACCAGAGATTCATTTACGTGTGGATTTCTGTGTCTGGTGCATATCCTTTCTATAACTCCTTGAAAGCCCGGGCAGTGGGAATACTGTACATGCCACATGAGTGGAAATTTACAGGCTCAGAGGGCCTGGATTTCGTGGTGATGTCTTATTTCTAACTGGCAAAGTGGTCACTGCTAGAGCACATGTCCCCAGGGCCACCGGGGGCATTATGGAAGAAAAGATGCTACTGGGTAATTGCACTGATTACTAATGCTGCTAACACGCCTCTTGCTTAATAATCCATTTTTAATTTTACCCATGGCAGTTCCCAGTTCCCACAACACAGCAATAATTAAATCTGTGTTCAGATGGTTGTAAATGCACCCAGAGGTCTTCAGCAAAGGGTGAATTATGCTCATTTAAGTTAGAACATAGTGCGAGCGTTCAGCCACCTCAGGAATAAATACTAATTACCGAAGTTCCTCTAAGTTTCTCCATATCCCTTTAGTTTCTATTTCCACTTCCCAAATAATATGCGAGACAACAGGTGACAGGTTTTTATCTCCACATTGCAACAGTCACTCCTTCGGTACCATCATCCTGAGGTATGGCTTCCAGAGTGGCTTATTTATAAAACAGAACCAGGAAATTGTGGTTATTTTTAAAGGGCCTCCTTTCCCTGACGTTCTGGAAACCTGATTTTTAGAAAAAAGAGGAACTGAGGCATAAAGAAAAAGCCTTGCCCACTGTTCACGCAGGGCACCTTCGGTGGTAGGTGGCCCTGTCTCTGGAGGCAGGAATCTTGTCCCCGTTTTCCACACGGCTCCAGGGTTGAAGAAGCCTGCCTCAGAAGACTAGGAGGAATGAGTCTTTTCTGGATTTATTTCCAGGACTGGGATTCTGTCCCTTCTTCAAGGCATTTACCATTTCTCCCTTTTGACGTGGGAGGTGGAGAAAGGTCTCTCTTTGGCCTCGGGACTGCACAATGCTCAGCCTGTCCCCGGCTGCAGCGGGGCTGTGTCACGGGCTCCCTCACAGGGTCCCCGGGAGCCGGTGAACCTGAATACCTGCCCACTCCCGCCCGGGCCTGCAGGGCGATGCTGTTCCGTGCCCCCGACTCTTGTTCGTGCTGCCCCTCCTCGCCTTTCCCTCGGGTAATTCCTACTGCCGTCGGCCTGGCCAGGCTGACCTCCCCAGGCGGGCTCCTAACCCGCGTCCGCTCAGCGCGGGGTTCACGGCGCACCCCCCACGCCGGTACTGTTATCGCTGCACTGCCTGCCGGCCTGTGCGCCTGTGCTCGTGCAACTGGACCGGGGGTCTGTCCCTTCGTGAGCCTCCTCTTGGGGCTGTTCCCTGGCTGAGGTCTTACTCTCGTGACCCGGAGGTTGGACTTGGTCTTACTTTATGCACGGGGCCCATTTTCAAAGGAGAGAAAGGGAAATGCTTTCCCAGGTGACCAAGGCTAAGAGGTGGGTGATCTCGGCAGCCACCATCAGAGGGGCTGGGGGTGAATTAGCTGGGGCCAGCTCCAAGGCAGAGCGGTGACATCTGGCAGGACAGGGACAGACTGGCAGGCTCAGCACGGTGGGCCGCAGCACCCGTAGGTGGCGCTAGAGCCCCGGAGATCTGGCGGCCACGGGCCACTCCAGGGTCCAGGGAGCCAGGCGAGAAGTCGGGAGCGGGCAGGCAGGGAGTGTCATTGCGGCTGGTCAGGGACTCCAAGCCACAGACAAGGCACGTCCGGTGATGCTTGGGCAGCAGAGGCCACCGCCCATCGGTGACCTTTTTCTGATGGTAAAAGCAAAGCTGGAGAAGAAGAATTCAAAGTGGGCGGGCGATGGGGAGGGAAGAGAGCGGGGAGAGGAGGGAGAGCAGGTGCGCAGGACCAGGAGGGCAGGTGCGCAGGACCAGGAGGGCAGGTGGGCAGGACCAGGAGGGCAGGTGCGCAGGACCAGGAGGGCAGGTGCGCAGGACCAGGAGGGCAGGTGGGCAGGTCCAGGAGGGCAGGTGGGCAGGACCAGGAGGGCAGGTGCGCAGGACCAGGAGGGCAGGTGCGCAGGACCAGGAGGGCAGGT
>CAUYSK010064102.1:0-39360 GCA_963575035.1 Avahi laniger | reverse complement strand
CATGCGCCACCATGCCCAGCTAATTTTTTCTATATATTTTTAGTTGTCCAATTAATTTCTTTCTAATTTTTAGTAGAGACGGGGTCTCGCTCTTGCTCAGGCTGGTTTTGAACTCCTGAGCTCAAACAATCCGCCCGCCTCGGCCTCCCAGAGAGCTAGGATTACAGGCGTGAGCCACTGCGCCCGGCCCTACATGGAGTTTTATACCCTGCTCTTTTCATCTCATTTAAAGCTGAAGCGTTTTCCCATATTGTGGAATGCCCGTCATAAACATCACTTTAACAGAGATTCCGTTTTGTGCATGTGCCATGATTTACTAAGTGCCATTATAAATAATGCAGATGTTTTGTGTATAAAACTCAGTCTTCATTTGGGAGAGTACTTGGGAAGGATGCCCGGATGTGGAGTGACTGTATCGGGGATACCAACAGTTTTAGGGCTCTCACTATACATGGCTAAATGTTTCCACACTTAGCAGAGAATTTTTCAAATGTCACATAGAGTTCCAGAGAGCACAGCCAGAATCTGTTACCAGATTAGAGTCCCTCGTGCTCACTCATTTGGGTTGTTCGGAGGGACTATCTCAAACTCTGTTGTGGGGAGTGTAGTGTAAATTGGAACAGCTTTCCAAAGAGCATCTTGACAACACATATCAAAAGGCTTCAAAAGGACTGTGTCCTATGAGCCAGGGTTTTTTTTTTTTTTTTGAGGCAGAGTCTTGCTCTGTTGCCCTGGGCCAGAGTGCAGGGGCATCATCGTAGTTCACAGCAACCTCAAACTCCTGGGCTCAAGCGATCCTCTTGCCTCAGTCTCCCAAGTAGCTAGAACCATAGGCGTGAGCCACCAAGCCCCGCATAGGATTTTTTTTTATACTTTTTTTTTTAGAAATAGGTCTCGCCATATTGCCAAGGCTGGCCTCAAACTCCTGGGCTTAAGTGATCTTCCCACCTCAGCTTCCCAAGTAGCTGGGACTACAGATACACACCGTCCAGTTGCCAAGCCAGGATTTTAAGAAGCTATTAAATGCTGCATTTTTTGTATTTCTGAAAAATTACAAACAACATAAATGTCCAAAAAGTGGGGCATAGTAAAATAGATTATGGTTATCCATTCAATAGAAAATTGGGGAGTCATTAAAAAGTGTAGTAATGGCCAGGCTCAGTGGCTGTTGCCTGTAATCCCAGCACTTTGAGAGGCCAAGGCAGGAGGATCACTTGAGGCCAGGAGTTTAAGAGCAGCCTGGACAACATAGCAAGACCCTGTCTCTCTAAAAAAATATATATATTAGCTGGGTGTGGTGGTACACACCTCTAGTCCCAGCTACTTAGGAGGCTGAGATAGAAAGATCACTTGAGCACAGGAATTTGAGGTTACGGAGAGCCATGATTGAACCACTGCATTCCAGCCTGGGCAACAGAGCAAGACCCTATCTCTTAAAAAAAAATACCATCTTCATTATGGTAATGAAGGCTATGTGGAGATAAAAATTATGGTAAGGAAGATGCTTATGGTATAAAGGCTTTTTCTTTTTTTGTGATAGAGTCTCACTCTGTCACCCTGGGTAGTGTGCAGTGGCATCATCATAGCTCACTGCAACTTCATAGCTTGCTGCAACCTCAAACTCCTGGGCTCAAGCAATCCTCCTGCCTCAGCCTCGTGAGTAGTTGGGACTACAGGTGTGCACCACCAGACCTGGCTAATTTTTCTATTTTTTGCAGAGATGGGATCTCGCTCTTGCTCAGGCTGGTCTCAAACTCCTGAGTTCAAGCGACCCTCCTGCCTCAGCCTCCCAGAGTGCTGGGATCACAGACGTGACCCCTGCACCCAGCCGGTATAAAGGCTTTTGCTTTCTCAAATCACAAGGTTAATTTAGGGAAAAGGAAAGTGTGAGTATTTGGGCCAGTATTACCAAATAGAAAGCCTTCTGTGTTGCAGACATCCCTCAAGGCTGCTTGATCATCTGCCGAGTGGCCACATCCCAGCATTCCTACCCCGTTCCCCTTTCTTCTGCGGGACACTTAGGTCACTAACTACTTTTCTTTCCGTCACTGTAATTGACATCTTTAGGTATGGAATTCTGTCCCTATCAATAAACATTTCAAGAACAAGTTTCTTACTTTCTGAGTAAGGAGAGGAAAATAAGTGACATGAAATAACATTAAACAAGGATCTCCCTAAGAATGCGCAAAGGGGGACTCGAATGAGCAGGGCTTCCTGCACCTCTCTGCTGTCTCCTAACGCCCTTGCCTATGGCCCTTGTGATGCTCCTATGTCCCTTTTTCTCACCCCCAGAGAGTGCCCGCCTGGAACAGCCAGCAGGCCAGCGCACGGGGACCGCCCAGCCGCAAAGGCAGCCTCAGCATCGACGATGCCTTTGAGAGCATCAGCGAGCTGGGGCCCCTGGAGCTGATGGGCCGGGAGATGGACCTGGCCCCCTACGGGACGCTCCGCAAGTCCCAGTCGGCCGACTCCCTGAACTCCGTCTCCTCCGTGAGCAACAACTTCGGACAGGACTTCACGCTGGGCCAGGTGGAAGTGAACATGGACTACGACGCCACTTCCCACACCCTGCACGTGGCCGTGCTGCAGGGCAAGGACCTCCTGGAGCGGGAGGAAGCCAGCTTCGAGTCCTGCTTCATGCGCGTCAGCCTGCTGCCCGACGAGCAGATCGTGGGCATTTCCCGGGTAGGTGGCGCTGGCGGGGCAGGGGAGTGGCCGGCTGCCAGCCTCCTCCCCAGGCGGCAGGTCTGCGGGACCAGGCAGGACCCACGGAGGGTGCTAGAGAGCAGGAGGGGACGCTGATGCCAGAGCTGAAGGTTCCGGACTGTAGAGGGAACAGAGCCAGGAGTCTGGGGCCTCCCCACGGGGCTCTCCTACCACAGGGATGATACAGTGTGTGGCAAGTGTCCGTTTCTGCGTCTGTCCCTGTGTCCACATGGGGTCCTGGCAGAAAGAGATGGCACAGAACGATTTAGAGTGGTGTGGGTGGGGTGCGGGGCGACCTCAGGGAGGCTGTTCCCCGGGGCCAGTACAGGAGGGGCTGAAGGGACGAGGGGAAGGGGAGGTTACCAGGCCCAGAAGGAGAGAGGCCCTGGAGAGGGCCACCTTGACAGGGGCTGTGCCTTTGGTCAAGGCCATGGTCAGCCCGCAGTAATACTGCCGAGAAGGACCTCGGGGGATAAGCACTCGGACCTCCGATTTCCCTCCACTGACGCCCCTGGCTGACCCCACCCGAACCAGAGGCCGAGGGGCCTGTCGACGCAGCCGGTGGGGGTCAGCTCCTGGTGCAGAGCAGAGTGGGGAAGGGTGGAGAGTAAGCTAGGGAGGACCCCGCGCCCCGGGCCACCCCGAACGTCTCTCCGCCTTGCTGAGAGGGAGCCAAGCTGAGCTGAGACGCACCCTGCTGCCCAGTAGCAGGCGGCTCTGGGCTGATGGACACCGAGGCCGGAGCTTCTGAGAGAGGTGAGCTCAGCACACGGTAGCTCTGACCGGGGCGGGCGGAGCCTGAGGACCCGCAGGACCAAGCGCCCTCTGACTCCTGGAGATCCCCCTGTGTCTGGTCACGTACCATACTGAAAATTGGCTGGCTGGCCCTCAGTGCTGGACACAGTCCTCCCTCCCCCACTCCACCCTGCCCCATCACTCTAGGAAAGTCTAGAACTGGCCGCCAGCCCCATGTATGTGGGGCTTCTGAGAGGCAGTACAGTGGGTAGTTAGGAGCAGGACCTGGGAGCCTGACTACCTGGGTTCAAATCCCAGTTCCACCACTTCCTAGCAGTGCGACCTTGGGTAAGTCACTTTAGTGCCCTGTAACTCAGTTTCCCCATCTGTCAAACGAGCATCATAATTATTGAGGAAGAGTTGGGTTAATACACGTCAAATGCTTAGGAAGTGCTCAGTTGGTTGGCTCTGAGGACCACGGAGGGCCCCTCTCGAGCCCGATCCATGTTCCCCGTGGCCTGGGCTGCCCAGAGGACTCTGGGTGGTTCAGGACACATCGCTTGAGGAGGGACGTTGGCAGACTGCAGCCACACAGCCTGACGTATGCTGAGAAGCTGGCTCACAAAGCCCCACACACCCATGATTCTTTCAGTAGCCCCCTAAGGCCAACAGGACAGACTGTCAGGGCGTCTTACAGATGAGGAAACTGAGGCTCAGGAATGCACTTTGCCCCAACAAGTAAGAGGAGACCCAGAATGTGAACCCAGGGTTCCCATCCTCCTCTGCCGCGTGCCCATAAAGCACAGCACCCAGAGAATGGGCGGCTGGGAGCCCGAGCCCCTACGGGCAGGGGACAGCCACGAGGCTAGTTTGATGGGAGGCAGGAGAGATGGAGCTGGAAGAGCATAAGGAGCCCGAATGCCAAGGTCGGGAGTTGGGAGTGGCTTTTCCCTTGGGGGCAAGGAGCCCTTGAACAGCAAGGGACTGTGTGGGGAGCGTGGCTCCCCGCGAGCACTGCAAGACGAGCCTTCCCAGAGCCCAGGCGGTAACAGAAGAGTGTGCTGCATGGTGGCGGAGGCGCTGGGGGATTTATTCGGGGAAGGCGGGCCTCTTAGCTTCCCGACCTGGCCAATCCCACCAAGTGGGTGCTGCCCCCAGGCTGGGCAGCCCCCCAGCTTCAGGCAAGGTGCCCGGGATGAGAGCTCCTTTCTTTAAATATCGCCAGGCAGTGACTCAAGCAGCCCCCCACGAAAGGAGAGCAGTGCCCGCGAGCGCACCTTCCCGGGGGGCCTGCCCACGACTTCCTGGGAGGAGGCCAGTGGCGCCCACCAGGCAGGACTCCCCTTGGAAGCGGAGCCTGCCCAGCCTTGCCCAGCCCCTCCCTCCTTCCGCCATCCCTCCTGCAGATTCACAGGGTCCTGGGCCAGGCTCTGCAGGGGCTGGGACATCAGTGGCTTTTGCCTTCACAGACAACTCTCCCACCCCCACTGCAGGCCTGGCCCAGGGCTGGACTCAAGCCCAGCTCAGCCAGAACACCAGGAGGGTTCCTGAGCACCACAAGCACTGAGGGCGCAGATTAGTTGGGATCAGATTGTGGCAGCTTTGAATGCCAGGCCACTAGATCAGCCCCCGCTGAGGGGAAGACCGGGGACTTTTAGACCTTTAAGGCTAAACCACCAAAGGGAAGAGTGGCCTCGAGGTTGTCAGAACAATAGAGCTGGGACTCCAGCCCGGTCTCCGGAGTCCCTGCCCCACGCTCTCTCCCTGCTGCGGCCTCTCAGGCCCCTGGCTGCCACCTCTCCAGCTTTGGCACTCCCTCATGGCCCTTTCCCTCTGCAGATCCAGAGGAATGCCTACTCCATCTTCTTTGATGAGAAGTTCTCCATCCCCCTGGATCCCACAGCCCTGGAGGAGAAGAGCCTGCGGTTTTCTGTGTTCGGCATTGACGAGGACGAGCGCAATGTCAGCACGGGGGTGGTGGAGCTGAAGCTTTCTGTGCTCGACCTGCCACTACAGCCCTTCAGCGGCTGGCTCTACTTACAGGACCAGAGCAAGGTAAGTCTGACCTGCTTCAGCCTGTCCATCTACCCCTGAAGAAAGCTACCGCACGCAGGCACACTTATGAGGAGGGACTGCATTGTCCTTGCAACAGCCTGAACCCTGATCATTAGGAGAGCGGAGAAGGAGACCTGAGCCACGTTTGAGAAAACTCTGCTTACTGCGGGCAAATGACAAAATCATCTTGACCACCGTTGACAGCTCGTCTACTGCTCTTACCACCAAACTTTCAGAGGTTCTAATTCTGCAGAGCTTCTGTCAGGGAAACACTCCTCTAGCCCTAAAGGGGATTATTTCAGACAGAGGCCAAGCTGAAGTTTACCTTTATAAATATAGGCGTGCTCAGGGAACAGTGTTGTTTAAGCAAAGGGTTTAATGCCGTTCCACTTGGATCTGTATGTGCTACTACCACATAGTGCTTCCTTGGCCTGGAAAGAGGGAACAAAACTGCCTCGACTGCTACATCTGACAGGCACCCTCGGGCCCCCCTCCCAGGCACAGCTCACAGCACAGCCAGCGGAAGGGAGGGCGGTGCGTGCTCCACGCGGCGTGGGGAGGGGGCAGTTATCCCTTTCTCAGTCCTGCCCGTCCGGTGCCCTGGCGTAAGGGGCCCCAAGAACAGCCACTCCCCTGTGGGGGGAGGGAGCTTCTGCCTTTCCCTAGACCGCTCAGGTCCTGGGGGGGAAGCCTTCTGAGCCACCCCCTGTCCAGCAGGCCGCCGACGCCGTGGGGGAGATCCTGCTCTCCCTCAGCTACCTCCCTACGGCCGAGCGCCTCACCGTGGTCGTGGTGAAGGCCAAGAATCTCATCTGGACCAATGACAAGCCCACGGCAGGTAAGGCCCTGCGGGCTGCCTGGCTCCTCCATGTGGCTCCGTGGAAGCTGTGACCCAGCTGCTGTGCTGTGGGCCCCAGAGGCATCGGCAGGTGTGGGACACAGTGCCAGGGTCCCCCATGGCTTCGGCCGAGCTCAGGACCCGTGCACAGTGGGAAGATTAATCCAGCTGGGGAAACGTGGTAACCCTGGAGGATAGCGGGGCCCCCTGTGAGGGCAGGGTGACTGGGCCCAGGGTGATAGTGGCCCAGGCTGACGGGGGCCCAGGGTGATGGGAGGGTCCGGGTGACCGGGGCCCAGGTTGACAGGGGCCAGGGTGATGGGGCTCTGAGAGCAGGAGGCAGTACTCAGGGCTGGGGGCACTGGGAGGGAACCAAGGGGGGCCCCTGCTTCCCAGAGCTGGAATTCATGACGGAGGCGCCATTCCCATTCACAGGGCAACATCCCAGGGGACCGGGGCTGCCGAGTGGGGTGGGTGCCAGGCAGGACCTGATGCCCTGGTCTGCAGGACCCTCTGGCCCCTCTCAAAGCAGTGACCGTGGAGGTAGCTGTACTCTGAATAACCAAAGGCAGGGCCTGGGGGAGCCCGACCTACTGGAAGTTGCAAGCCCGGGGGGACCCTGGCTCCAGGCAGGCACGGCAAGGACACCCTCTGGGCAATAGATGATGGCCAGAGGGCAACTTGTTTTTTCAGAGCTGCACACAGTTGAGTCAGGCTCTGCTGAGCGGGCGCCGGGTGACTCACAGCTGACGTCTGCACTCGGACCATTTATAGAATGAAACTGGCGGGTCCGCTGAGCCCCCAGAGCACCACGTGAGGGGGGGTGTGGGCGTGAGGCAGGCTGCTGAGTCCAAAGTCCAGCCCTCTCCTGACTTGCCATGTGAGCCTCAGTCTTCTCATCTGTGAAGTGGGAGAAAGGATGAAGGGCCGGCGGCAGGACTACAGGAGATAAGGGCACTAGCCGAGGTGTGGGGAGTCTGCAGCCCCTGGGCTGAGCGGGACAGGCCGGCTGTGCCAAGCAAGTGTGGCCTGGCCCTCACCCCCCACCTGCTTGCAGACCCCTTCGTCAAGGTGTACCTGCTGCAGGATGGGAGGAAGATGAGCAAGAAAAAGACGGCCGTGAAGAGGGATGACCCCAACCCGGTGTTCAACGAAGCCATGATCTTCTCGGTTCCAGCCATCGTGCTCCAGGTGAGGGGGCGGGGCAGGGAGGAGGCCAGGTCACCTCTCCAGCTTCACTTCTCGGGGCTCCTGCAGGTGGTAATGGTTTGCCTGAAGCCATCACCTTTCTAGCATTTATAGAGCACCCACTGGGTACCAGCCCTATAGGGGGTGCTGGGGCACGGGCACTGCTTTCTTGGTGCACACAAGGGACAGGCAGTTAAGTCCTCAGACAGTTCTAATCCGCTAAGAGCATCTCAGACTTCAGCAGTCAGGGGTGGGGGAGGCCTGCAGGAGGGGCTGGCTTGGCTGAGGTCTGGGGGAGATAGTCGCCAGTGGAGGGAACCGCAGAGGCCTGGAGATGGGCCAGGGGTAACCCAAGGCCCAGAGTTCTGGCTCTAAATCTCCCAAGGCTCTGAGATCCTGCCCCACAGAGACCCTGCTGGGCACCCCCATGGCTGGGCACCCCCATGGCTTACAGAAGGCAATGAGCCCCAGGGAGACTCCCTCCCAGCAGGGACATCAAAGACCACGGGCAGGGGCACTGCAGAGGATATGGCTTGGGCCCCGCTTACATGCCTCAGAGGATGGGGATCTCACTCCCTCCCTTCACTATCTCCTTCCACCCTTGGGCACTCCTGACAGTGAAAAAGTCTTTTGTGTCTTGAGCCAAAACCTGTGCCTGTAGCTCAGGCTGTAGAGAACCTATCTAACCTTCCCTCCCTGGGGCACCCCGTCTGGATCTGAAAGCCGAGAACTCTGCCTCACTCTGGGTGTTCCTACCCCAGGCAAACATCCCAGCATCTCTGACGGGTCCTGGGTATCATAGCCTTGTGCCGCCACCCCTGTGGGGCAGGCTTCCCGCCCGTCCCCTGCCTCCCCAGGTGGTCATAGTGCCACCACTCCACAGCCTCTACAAGCAAGACCATGGAGTGGGGACAGGGAGGACAGAAGTCGGGCTGGGTTCTAGTTCCACTTTTACTGCTTTGATCTCAAGCAAGTTCTTTTGCTTCCTCGGCTGTGAGTGCAGCATGATGATGATATTAGTAATAACAACAGACCTCTGAAACACTCTGTGTGCGGGCTCCATGCTATGCAGTTTAAGTCATTTTGTTCCCAAAATGGCCCTGTGAGGTAGGAACCATTGTTATTGTCACCATTCTACAGATGGAGAAACTGAGGTAGCAAAAGCCCAAGTCACTGCCTAAGGCCATGCAACAAGGAAGTGGGGAGGCCAGCACTGGAACCCTGGCAGTGCGGTGCTGCCACTGTGTAGGGACGCAGCAAGAGAAGGCTGTGGGGATCCAGGCGAGACCCTCGCCTGCCAGTTATTTCCTGGGTGACCTTGGGAAAGTCCCCTCACCTCCCAGATCAGAGGTGAGGAGTCAGGGAGCTGCGCCTGGTACCCCGCTGGGGCCTGGACATTAACGGCTTGGGACCCAGGAGCCAAGGGGGACCTCTGGCTGCTCCTGGTCCCCAACACCCATGTTGCCTCCTCCCCAGGACCTATCTCTCCGCGTGACAGTGGCTGAGAGCAGCAGCGATGGTCGTGGGGACAACGTGGGCCATGTCATCATTGGGCCATCGGCCAGCGGCATGGGCACCACACACTGGAACCAGATGCTGGCCACACTGCGCAGACCCGTGTCCATGTGGCATGCTGTCCGGCGAAACTAGCAGCCAGGGTGGGCCAGGTGGGTGGCGGAGCCGCGCTGGAGCCTGGCACAAACTTAGCTCTGGCCAACGCCCTCTCCATAGCCCCGCTGGAGCCATGAACGCTGGGGTCCCCCAGAGGAGTCCTCAAAAGCCATCTCTGGCCCTTTGTCCAGATTGGAGCGGGCGTGACTATGTCCAGGGACCCAGGGTTGTCTCCCACTGAGGACCAGCTGTGGCTGGGCCAGGACGCAGGGAGTGCAGCTGGGCACTGGCCAGGTGGGCTCCATCTCCAGTTCCCCCTACCCTGCTCCCCTGGGAGGCGGGAGGCGAGCTGCCAAGCCAGGCCATGCGCTGGAGCCCAGCGAGTCTTGGGTACCAGCACTGGGCTAGGCACCTAGGACCGGCAAGGGTAACGCAAACAAAACCCCGGCCCCAGGACATCAGGAAAACAAGACCCCTTGGCCCGCGGACTCTGCTCTGTGCTGACTGCCGGCCCAGCCACGCGGGCTCCGGAGGGCTCTGAGCGAGGAGGCTGCAGGCTGCTTGCAGGGCAGGGAAGGAGCTGAGCACGTCCCAGGCAGGCGCCCCCCTCGGAAAGGATATGAACTTTTCTTCACGAACGCAGTCCTCAGCCCGTCCTTGGCCCGCTGCAGTGGGTCAGGAAGGGACCTCTCTGGGCAGGAGAGACCGAGAGACCAGGCCCAGGCAGAAGCCTGCAGGCCGCAGGAAACGCGGCTCCGGAGCTGTTCACAGTGAACCCCACTACGCAAACCTCGGCCGCGCGAGACCCGGGCCCAGGTCCTGGCACACCGTCGCGTGCAGCCGGGGCACTGGCTCCACGGCTGCTGGCTGCCGCCGGCGGGCCAGGTCGCTGGCGGGTGGCGGGGCGGATGGAACGCTGGCGGCAGAGGTCTTGGCGGGCCGCGGGCACCTGGAAAGATGTGGTGGACAAGGAGGCCCCTCGGCGGGGCCTTGGAGCCCTGGCAGTGAGGAGGACGGCCCAGGTGGCTGAGGCATGATGGGAAGTTGGGGGAGATCAGGGAGGTTGGGTGGCTTGAGGGACAGCCCGGGAAGCTTGAATGCCAGTCTAGAAAGGGGTGGCTCTGGAGCATGGCTCCAACCCCCAGGACACCGGGTGTAGGTCAAGTTCCCTGGGAGCCAAACCCGAGTTGGGGACTCTTGGGCCAGGGGTTGTTCGGGGAGAGAGAGGGAAGCTCAGTGGGGGATCGGGGGGGAAGCCAAGCACTTTGTGGCTTTGGGGGACACTCGGCCTCCACCTGATCACCACAGGGGCCCTGCAGTACAAGTGCACCCCAGGGGCTGCCCAGACACAGGGGCTGGCCTGTTGGGTGTAATCCCAGGTGTCACGGGCTGAGGCAGCTCTCGTCACCAAGGACAGTCCCAGAGGAGCAGCAGCTTCCTGCCCTCTGCCCTCCACAGCTGAGGGGTGGGTGCACCTGCGGTGTCGCAGGAACAGGGCCACCCATGGGTGAGGGCGTGGGCTCTCAGGCTGGCTTCCCTGTTCCTTGGCCCTGGGCCAAGCTATGGAGACCCAGGTCCAGCCAGTTATCCCCAGTGACATGGGGAGTGTCTAGAACAGGGACTCAGCGTGGTCATGGGCCTGGGGCCAGGACGGTGGCTCTCCCCACCTGACACAGCCACGGCCCAGCCCTGAGGCCAGCTCCCTACCCTGTGGCCAGCAGGCGTGAGCACAGGACCAGGAGACACGTGGCTGGGCGAGCCTGTGCCACCAGGGAGACCCAGACTCTCTGAGCCGGTGGCCGTGCAGTGCCCCCGCTCTCTCTTCTCTGCCCTCCCTCCCTCTGCATGACATGTTCACTGTGTACCCAGGATGGCCGTGGTGGGGACTGAGCGTGCTGACTGGAATGATTCTAGAACCAAAATAAAGCTGGGGCAGGAAGAGGGGGCTTCCAGGGAGCCCTGCTCAGCCCCTCAGCACCTTTGTCTCTTCTCCAGGAACCGGGGACTCAGGCTGCTGGCGGTTACTAGGCAGCCTCCCTCTTGGGAAGCTCAGAAGAGGGTCCCTGAGCCAGTGCTGGCAGGGCAGGCTGGTGACGGGGAATTTCGAGGAAGGCTTCCTGGTGGTGACACTCCGCTGAGTCTTTAGGGAGGGAGAATATTCCTGCCGTGGTTACGGCAGCAAAGCCTTCCTGGTGGGCAGAGCTGGCAAAACCTGGCCAATTTATACACCTGGCCGGGCAGAGTGAGGAGCAGGGGTGGAGGAAGGGAGCAAAAGGAGAGGCCGGAGGGAAGATGGCCGCAGGAGTTCAGTGGACGCGTGTCCGGCCTGCAAGCCCGCAACACTTCACAGTCAGTACTGTCGTCACCCGCTTTTTGTGGACGTGGAAGCTGGAGCTCACAGAGGTTCAGTAATTAGCTCAGGGTCACACAGACAGAAAGGCGCAGAGCTGGGGTCCAAGCTCAGGCTGTCTGGCTCCAGGGCCTTGCCCTTGGCCACTAGGCACATTGCCCCTCCCCCCTGCTCAAAGGGGGCTGAGGGGTGGCAGAGAAACCGTCTAGCTCCAGGCTGCTGGCTTCCCCCACCCCTCCTCTGGAAGGTCACGAGCACAGGACACGAAGCGTGGACGAGGATGGGCTGGGAGAGAGTTCCCAGCAGCCCCGGAGGCTTGCCCACGGCAGGGCTGACTCTGAAGAGCTGCTGTGTCCCTCCAGCTGGGCAGACAGAGGTGACCAATGAGACAGGCTGTTGCAGGAGCCCGTGAAAAGGGCAGAGACCAGGGAAGGCTTCCTAGAGGAGGTGGAAGCATGAGAGCTTGCCTTGCAGGGCAGGAGGGCTGATTGTACACAAGGAGGGGGAGAGGGGCCTCAAACTGTCTGAGCAGGCCGGGCGCAGTGGCTCACACCTGTAATCCCAGCATCTTGGGAAGCCGAGGCAGGAGGATCCATTGAGGCCAGGAGTTTAAGACCAGCCTGGACAACATAGTGACACCCCATCTCTACAAAAAAATTAAAAATTAGCCAGGCATGATGGTGTGTGCCTATAGTCCTATCTACTCTGGAAGCTGAGGCAGGAGGATCACTTGAACCCAGGAGTTCAAGGCTACAGTGAGCTATGATTGTGCCACTGTGCTCCAGCCTGGGTGACAGAGCGAGACCCTGTCTCCAAAACAAAAAGTGCCTGAGCCAAGGCATTGCATGTGTCTGGGGAGACACAGCCAGGCTGAGGCCTGAGAGGCCAGGTGGGGCTGGGCTATGGAGGCCTCCCACGGCCACGCTGACACAGTAGGTCCCTGCAGCGGCAGTGGGAAGCCATGCAGGGGTCCTGAGCCGGAGCAGGTCCGAGGCAGGGAGGAGGTCACTCGAAGGAGCTTTGGAGGTGACACGAGGCAGGTCAGCAAGCGCTGCTCCTGACCAATGACGGGCAGGCAGGGCAGGCGGGAGGCCTCAGCTGCCTTTAGGTTTCAGGTTCACTCAGCAGGATGCAAACCCGGGTGCTTTCCCGGAGAGGAGTCGGGACAACCAGGGCTGGTAGAAGCTGTCTTCCCTCCGTCTTCTCTCTTGAAACCCTCCCGACCTCTTTCCATCCTTTCTCCGACCCCTCTCCAGGCCCCGTCCCCCCCTGCCCGTTTGTCTCCCCTCCTCCAGCCTGGGCCCCGTGCCTTCTGTTCGGGAGCCCACCCAGAGGAAGGGCGCGTAGGTCCCTGAGCTGGCCGCGGCCTTGCCTGGGCCAGGCCCGCGTGGGGGAGCAGGATGTGCCACTTGACAGCCACAGTCGACAGCAGCTCCCGACCGCACTTCCTCTCTCCGGCCCGTGGCCATCTACACCC
This sequence comes from Avahi laniger, assembly GCA_963575035.1. Taxonomy (NCBI): domain Eukaryota; kingdom Metazoa; phylum Chordata; class Mammalia; order Primates; family Indriidae; genus Avahi; species Avahi laniger. The sequence goes on along the minus strand of CAUYSK010064102.1, from coordinate 26,400 downwards.
GCGGACACCCAACGGGACAACCAAAAAGCCTAAAAAAGTGCTAAGATCAGGCCACAGTGCTCCCCCTCTCCACCCACTCCCACCCCATTACTGACCCTCCTGTCCCACCCGAAAGATCAGCGGGAGTGAGGCCGAGAGAGGAGACAGGGCAGAAGGCCTGGGCCCCCACAGCCCTGGGCTCCGGTTAGATGACAGCAGGGCTTGAGTTGGTCTGGGGAGACCAGAAGGAAGAAAATTGGGAGAAAAGGCCCTCTGGGTTCTGCCTGGCACAGACCTGAGTCTGCTGACTACTTGCTATGTGACAAGTTCCTTCTCCTCTCAGAGCTTTAGTTTCCCCATCTGAAGAATGAGGGTGTTAGATGAGATGGCACCTCTCGCTTTGGGGATTCTGTGTGTGTGGACTCTGGAGCCCAACTTCCTGGGTTTGAATCCCAGCTCCTCCACTTACTTGCTGTGGGACCTTGGATAAATTTTCTGTCCTCTTTGGGCCTCAGTTTCCTTGTTTGTCAGAGGAGGATAAGAACTGTACATACTTCGTAGGGTGGAATAAAATGACACGTGCCAAGTGTCTGGCACAAGCAGGTACGCGGTGAACGTGAGGTCTAGGCTTTGCGTGGAGGAGTTCAGGCTGAGGACAAGGGTCCTGGGGATCTCGTGTTCAGGATGACAGAGACGGGAGGTCCCAGGGAGGCACGCAGAGGAAAGGGCTTTGGGAACGACACACCGGGGCCGTGCGCCCTGCCAGGGCCTCTGAGGCTCTGCCCGGCAGGCGCTCTCCCCTCATTCCGCCAAGCACAAACACCCCACCCCCAGCCAGGAGCCCCAGCCCAGCAGGCGCCGGGTCAGGACAGTGCAGGGAGCAGAGCGGCCACACGGAGGCAGCAGAGAACGGACCCGACGTGCAGGACTCGCTCAGGATGGGGGTGGGGAGCCAGAAAATGGGGCGGACCCCCCATTCAGGTCCTGTGCTGTATTCACGCATCCATGCAAGCATTTGTCCTTCTATTCACTTCTTCAGTTCGTCTATTCTCGTGGGCCAGCCCGTGTGCCTTCCTTCCTTCCTCCCTCCCGCCCTCTGTCCTGTCCTTCCCTTCCTTGTTTATCCAGCCGGGCAGTCCTGTGGGACAGAACATCCTGAGCCACAGCTGGGTGCCGGTCTGGGAGAGGCGCTCCTCTCTGGGGTGCAGTGATGGGTCAGCCTTGGTGGCTGCCCCTGAGGTGTTCATGGCTTAACTGGACACTGAAAGATCCTGTCTGGCCACCCGTATCCAGCAGGAACGATACGTCAGACCAAGGGCTGCCTGGCCACCTCTGCTGTTCTGGGGTCTGCAGGGCAGTAGCCCACTGTGCGGGGTTCCCAAAGGACTCTGGGCTTGGGATTGGTGGGACATCGAAGGGACTGAGTCACCCGCAGGCCAGAAGTCAAGGGCAGCCCCGGTAAACGGTAAAACAGTAAATAGCACCCTGGCCAGGCAGACTGTGACCTGGGCCACCACTCCAAAAATAAACTCCAGGAACAGTGTGGTCCGGGACCCAGCAATGTCTGAGATTCGGGGAAATTCCCTGCCGACAAGGCAGATGTCCATGGCCCGGTGGAATCTCCCTCTTGCAGGAGCCCGAGCACAGGGTGGGGGCGAGGCTGGGCTTGACATCGGAGATCCAGTCCTGGCTCTGCGTCTTGCTTGCCCACAACTAACCACTGCCTCTCTCTGAGGCTCAGTTCCCAAATCTGTAAAATGGGGGAAGCAGATCATCCACTCTGCCCACCACACAGTCTGAGAGCTGCGTGGAGTGAGGAACATGAGGTGTGATGTTGGGAGAAAGCCTGGCTTTGGGGTCACACCTGGGTCTAAATCCCAGTTCAATCTCTTACTAGCTGGGGATCTTAAACAAGAACTTAACCTCTCCGGGCTTAGGTTCCTCATCTCTAAAATGGAACTAATAGTTCCTACCTCCTAAGGGACAGTGCCTACACATAGTTTGCAATCCATTAATGGGGCTGTTATTATTAGGAAATGCTCAGTGAAACTGTAAAGCATGACAGACATCAAGTGTGTCATTAGAGCGATTATCCCTATAGCAACCAAGGCCAAACACCTCTGCATGACTCTCAGCTCCCTCCACCCCCAGTCCAGCCCCACCTGCCTCCCAGCCTTGCCACCCAAGGCCTGATGGCAGCAGTGGGGATGAGGAGGCTGACAGCTGATCAGCAGGGGGCAGGGCCCCTCCCCACCACTCCTTGGGGCAGGGAGCCCTGCGCGGTAGCTTCACACCCAGCCCCGTGGCAGTTTCGGGGAGGAAGGGACACCTGAAAGGTGGAGGTGTGCTGGGGAGGCTCCCTCCGTCCAGGTCCAGGTGAGGGTCCATTCAGCCTGCGACCACAGCCCTGGGGTCGAGCCTGGGCTGGGAGCAAGGGCAGCTGGCCTCTCCCTGCAGTGGGCAGCGACTCCTGCCTTGTCTAACTTTTGGGGCCACAGTGAGATTCAAAGGGGGTTGAAGGTGCTTTTTCACCTGCCTGGCTTTGAACTCCATGGAGGATAATGTCATGACCAGCGTGGAGCTGGGGGCAGAAGGGACCCAAAGAATTCTGCCCCCGGTTCCTTTAAGCTTCAATGCAAACACTCAATCCAAGATCTGGGGAGACCCCTATCCCCATTTTTAAAAGATTTAAACCCTGGCCACTAAGAGGGGTGGGGAGGTCAGGTGACAATGAGTTTCCAGTTTAATGTTGGATTTATTCTGGCATCTGAAATGCTCCACTGTCCAACACCAGCTCCCCAATCCACCCCCACCCTCCTGCGGGCGTGGGGGCAGCATCCCCTGGCTCTTGCCTCCATACTTTTGCTCATGCTGTTCCCTCTTTTGGAAAATCTTTTCCCTCCCCCATCTGACACATCTCACTTCTTCCTCAAGACTCTGGCCCCTCAGTTTGGAAGGGTTTCCCAACTCCCCAACCTGGCGAGGAGCCCCTTTTGTCCCCCCCCCCACTCCCACTGTAGCTCCTGTCACACTGGCGTCCTGTCTGTCTCCCATCCTAGGCCGTGGGCTTCTCGAGGCAGGGACTCTGTCTTGATAAGTGCAGAGTCTCGAGGCCCTCCATACCAGGTGGCTATATATGATGGTTAAATAACGCGAACCACTTACACATGGCACCAGCCACACGCCAGACCCTGTTCTAAGCACTTTACAGATGGAAGGTTCCATCACTTTCACTCCATCATGCCCCAGCCAGGGTGAGACAGGTGGTCGCTCACCTGCAGCAAAGCTCCCTGGTGCTGATTGAGGGGGACTGTGCCAACGACTGACCCATCAGGGCATGTCCAGGTCACCCCCTTCCCACCCGGCCTGAAACACCTGCGTGCTGTCTCCAGAGCCCTGGGGAATACACGTTCATTTATTCATCCATCCAGCAAGGCAGCGGGGACCCAGCCTCTGTCCCCACCGAGGGGGGAAGGCCAACATGGTGACCCCGCCCCCGCTTCCTCCCACGGGCAGTGGGGCCACCGCCACTGTCACCGTCCAGACGTCACGCGGCCTCAGCGCAGGACGGGGCTGGAGGGGAAGGGCCCAGCCCGCCGCCACCCTCGCCGCCCCGGCCGGGCCGGGCCTCTCACCTGGGCTCGGCGGGGCGCCCGCCCGCCCGGCCGCCGCTCGCACTTCCTCCCGCCGCCCCGCCCCTTCCACATTCCTGCCCCGCCGCCTGCCCCGCGCCGCCGACCCGCGTCGCGATGAAGGAGGCCCAGGCCGCGGGCGAGGAGGCGCCGCTGGGCGCGCGGTCCGCCAAGGTGGTCCTGGTGGGCGACGGCGGCTGCGGGAAGACGTCGCTGCTGATGGTCTTCGCCGACGGGGCCTTCCCCGAGGTGAGTGCCGGCGCCCGGGCCGTGGCGCATCCCGCGGGTTACGGCCGGCGTCTGCCTAGGATGTGCGCCACCCCGGCCTCCCGGGGGGTCCCGGCGGGGCGTGGAGTCAAGGGCAGAGTTCCTCTCCCTCTGCCACTGGGAGTGAAGGCCTCAGTGATGTCATCTGTAAAGTGGGAGGAATGGCATCTACCTGGGACGGTGTCACAGGGACTGAATTAGGCAACCTGGGTATGTAGCGGGTCCTAAGAGAGAACTTGGTGGCACACCTTGGCTGAAAGGGACTGAGAACTGTGGCGCCAGACAGCCTGGGTTGGAATCGTGGCTTTGCCACTTATATCCACGCGCCCTTGGCCAAGTCCCTTAACCTCTCTGTGCCTATTGCTGTGACTGCATAGTAAGAATAATGATAGTGCTCACGTCACAGGGTCACTGTGAGAAGGTAATAGAGGGCAAGCGCTCAGCTCCGAGCCCACGCGCAGGAGGGACTCACAGAACGTTGGCAATGTCCTTCTTAGGAAACATCTCTCTTCTCCAGCTCTTGCTGCCACAGTGCACATCCCACGGGCTCTGCCTTGGAGGGTAAGAGCGTGCCAGGCCTAGCATCAGGGGGCTGGGTTGGCACCTCTGCTCTCCTCTAACGGACCCTGTGCCCTTTAGTAACTTGCTTAGCTTCTCGGTTTGCTCTCAACAGCCTGGCGGGGTAGAGGGACTGTGGGTGGTGGAGGTGTTCGGGCTAGGCTGATACAGCTCCCCCGCGGTACCTGGCACGTTCCTGACGCTCTGGGCATGTTGGCTGTTCGTCCTTCCCTGACATGACCACTGACTGTCCAGGCAGATGCGACAGGCACAGGCCAGGGGCAGGGGCTGAACCCACGTGCTCTGCCAGCCCTCAGCCCAGCTGCCCTGGGGGTCCCTGGGTTTGCTTCCAGTGTCTTCCCTTCTGCCTTTCCTACCCCAGCATCCTGCAGGCCCCTGGGGTCCTGCAGGAGCTGGGGAGTCTGTCGGGGGAGGCAGGAGAGGCCCGGCCTGGGGACAGTGCCAGGCCTTGTCTGTGCACTTCCCACTATGGCAGCTTCGAGCCACTCTAAGTTGGGGGGACATGTTTCTGGGTCCCCAGATGCTGCCAATGGGAACTCAACAATTACGGCGCCCTGGGGGGAGCCCTCTGAGGGGCCAGGCCCCTGGAGACCCTGGGGAGGGCACCTGACAGCCTGGGGTGCCTCACCACCACCTGAGACATCTCTGATGGTGACATCCTTGATGGTGACATCCATCCCAATTTCAGAGAGGACATGATGTAGAAATGGGCTTCTTGCAGTTGATGAAATGTATGTTTTGAAGGACATGCTGGGACAGCCAGGTGATAGAAGGGTATGCTTGTCACCAGGGGATGGACTGGCCTTGTCTAGGCTCTTCCCCCATCTGGAGGCCCTGGCTTCCCTGGAACAAGAGAGACCTCATCTTCTTTGCTTTTTGAGACAGGATCTCACTCTGTCACCCAGGCTGGGGAGTGCAGTGGCCTCATCACAGCTCACTGCAACCTTGAATTCCTGGGCTCACGCGAGCCCCGGAGTAGCTGGGACTATGGGCATGCGCCACCATGCTGGGCTACTCTTCCCTTAAAGAACTCTAACGTGCAAGAGCTGGAAAGGCTTTATTTTGCAGATGGGAAAACTGAGGCCAGAGAGGCAGAGTCTTGCCTGGGGGCACATGGCTTGGGGGTGGCAGTGCTGATCTAGAGCCCAGGTCTCCCTGCCTCCTACCAGCGCCCTCTCCACAGCCCCCAGGGCTCTGCCTGCTGGACTCGGCCTCCTCCTGCCCCTGCCCTCCCCCCAAGACTTCCTCCAGGCAGCCCTTGAAGCCCAGGGAGCTAGCAGCTAGGAGGCTTGGGGTCCCGTCTCCCTGTCTTCCTGCCCACGGCAAAGGGCAGAGAGCAGGCTGAGGATATGGAGGGCTTCAGTGACCCTTATCCAGCTGTGACCCAACCTTGGGTTCAAGGCAGAGGGGCAAGGTGGAGAGAGCTCCTAGGGCAGAGAGGGACACCGGGGCTAGACACCAGCCCCTGCCCATTTCTGGTTGGCGTTTGGGGCAACGACCATTCCCGCAGAGGCAAAGCCCAGCAGCCCCCACACCAGGATGCGGATAGGAGGCGGCAGGGAGCGCCCAGCGCTGCCAGATAGAACCAGCCGAGTCCTTCCTGTCTGCACTCGGACTCCCATGGGGATCCTACCTGGCGATACCCTGAGCTGTGTCCCCGTCCTGTAATGATCCACTTTCTTCTGTCTGTGGGCCCTGGGAGGGCAGACCCAAGGCTGAGTCATCTCTGTCCTGGCTCAGCACAGGCCCAGCCCTGACTTGTTGGCTGAGGAGAGCTTAACAGATAAGATTAGGGACTTATTCGGCCCATGGACAGAGGGTAACCCTGCCTGGGGGTCAAAGAACACAACAAAAGGTGGAGACAGAGTCTCTAGGATGACATTTCAGAGGAAGGGGAGGGGCTGTGGCAGTTCCAAGCCAGAGGGGCAACCCAGCCCCTTTCCTGCTCACTCCTGGCACCAGGAACTGGAGTTGGTGACCTCAGGAGAAGCAGGTGGCTGGGGACACAGCCTGGGCCCTGGAGCCAGAAGTACCTGGCTCCATCACCAACTGGCTGCCCAATGTGTCACCTTGGGCAAGTCACTTCCCCTCTCTGGGCATCATCAGGAAAATGGGGATTGTACCAAGTTTCTGAGGTTGTGAGGATCAGAGATGGTGCCAGCAAAGCGCCTGCACAGAAGATCCTCAGAGGACGGCGGGTGACGGTGTCATCACCGCAGGCATCTGCAGAGCACTGACCCATGGCAGGCCGCTCTGCAGCTAGGATCAGGAAGGGTCCTGTAGCTGGGGGTCCTGTGGGTGGCCAAGCTGGAAGCTCAGATGCAGATGTCTGTGCCCTCCACTCCAGGGCAAGGGCCAGAAGCTGGGGAGGGCCTGGGACGGTGGCACCACCTGGAGGGACAGATGGGGGCTGGTATGGACATTGCTCCTGGCAACCAGCGTTCTAAGTGGTGGACATTTATGCTGGGACCTCACCTGCCAGTCTGTCTGCCCTCCCCCATCGCGAGCTGACACTCTTCCCCTTTAACCAGTGAGAGGACTGGCCCAGGGTCACGCAGCTGGTAAGTGCCAGAGCTGGATCCTAAGCCAGGCACATCTAATCCCAAAGCTAGTGCTCCTAGCCACCAGGTCACACTGTCTCCTGCCAGGCAAAGGCCTGAGGGGGCCCTGGGCAGGCAAAGGGGCACGGGGAGGTGGGTGGGACCCTTGTCTGTTCCTTTTGGTTCCTCTTGGTGGAGGGAACGACAGGGTGACTGGAGTCCAGGGCAGGGGCAGCCCCTGCCTGAAGGCCATCCTGACTTCTGCGTCTTCCCTCGCTGCCCATTCCGGGACCTACTTTCTTCCCACCCATCCTCTGCAGCTTCCCAGGCGTCCCGGAGGACAGCGCTAACCCTCCGCTAAGGCACTGCTGCTCCTGGCTGGCCAGGGCCTGACCCAGAGGGCCGTGGGCAGGCGAGCAGGCGCGAAGTCCTGCTGCGTCACGGGCCTGTGGGGGCCCCACGAGCCTGGGAAGGGAGGAAGACAGGGGCCCCCAGACTGTGGCCCCACCAGCCAGCCCTGAGCAGGAAGTCAGGGCCTAGGGACCCAAGAGAGGCTGTCCAGCTTGCCCCTCAGGGCAAAGGGCTCGCGTTGCAGTGGAGTTTTGAAAACCTCGCCTGTTGCTCCCACCCGTCTTGCAAAAGCTCCCTCTTCATTCATGCGTATTCATCTGTGTACGAAACCTGTCCCATTTCCCACCCATCTAACCTTTGCAGAGAGGGAATGAGCTCAGGCTGGGCAGGGCCGGGGGACAGGGGCCCCTGCCCAAGTGACCCCTCCTGAGGCCAGACAGGGCAAATAAGAGGCTAAAACATGGGTGCTCAGGGGGACCAGGGAAGACATTCCGACATTAGACAGGGGTCTGGTTTGGATTGTGAGACACTGAGGGGCAAAGGGGGATCCCAGAAAGCTGCGATCTCCCCAGGGCAGGGACTGAGCCTTGTTTATTGCTCGTTCCTCAGTGTCCACAACTGGGCCTGGAGAAGGTGCTAATGTTTGCTGAATGAATGAATGAGCAATTGCAGGAATGAACAAACAGATGTAGGCTAATGTCATCCCAGGAGGAGGAGGGAACGGCATGAATGAAGGCTCAGAAATGGGAGTCCCCAGTGGCGTGTGCCTGTGGTCCCAGCTACTCGGGTGACTGAGGCAGGAGGATCACTTGAGCCCAGGACTTCGAAGCTGCAGTGAGCTATGATCATGCCTATGAATAGCCACTGCACTCCAGCCTGGGCAACACAGTAAGACCCCAAGTCTAAAAAAAAAAAGAAGAAGAAGAAGAAGAAAATCAGAGTCCCCCGTACCCATCCAGGGGGAAAAGGTAAAAGTAACAGCAGCTGACATGTATAGAGTGTTATGTTGCGCCAGGCCCTGTGCTAAGGGCTCCGCATGGAGTACTGCATTGACTCATTTTAGCAACACTCTGCTGTAGGGACTTTTAATATTCCCATTTTGCAGCTGAGGAAAACAAGGCCAGGAAGGTTCAGGACCTTGCTGAAGTACACAGGCTCTCGGCCTCCCAGAAACAACTACACTTGGCGGGGGCTGGTGCTGTGGGCCCTGCTCCCTCAGAAGCTTCCTCACAGCCTCCCCGCCCCCTTCTCCCTCAGAGCTACACCCCCACGGTGTTCGAGCGCTACACCGCCAATCTGCAAATGAAGGGCAGACCTGTGCACCTCCAAATCTGGGACACGGCAGGTGGGTGTGCAGGGCTGGGGAGGTGCAGAGTGGAGGGGCTTCTGTGGGCCCCAGGTGCCTGGGACAGAGTCCTACCCTCTTCCTTCTGAACCAGGGAGGCCAGCCAATCTCCAAGGGACAGGTGTCGGCCAGAATCGGGACCATCAAGAACCTGAGCCTTCCTTGCTTCTGACCAGAGTCTGAAGCCCATCCCAGGGCATCCCACTGTGTCCTGGAGGTTGGGGGAGGGTCCAGAGCTCCTTGCTCTCAGGGGGTGGACTGTTCCTGACATTCCCAAGCATTCCACCCCAGTTTTAGCTTCTATGTGATCTGCCTGACCTTGGCCTCTGCCCTCCAGCCTCCTGACCTTGCCCACACAAGGGTTAGCTCAACGCTAAACTCAGGGAGTCCCTGCAGCCCTCTTATTGGTACGCACTAAAATGTCTTTGCCCGGCTCCCCCTGCCCCCTACTCGTCGCCCCCTAAGCCCAGGGCAAAGTGGCTTCTGAGTGACAGGCCTCAGCCCCTCCAGGCTGCTCCAGGCCTCAGCCCTGCCCCCCCAACTCCTCCCAGAACAGTGTCTCAGCAAGTGGTCTGGCACACCCCACAGGCCGCGAGGGGCACATTCACGTGGAGTAGCCACCTAAGTGCCAAGTTTGTGCAGACTGAGGCTCCAGACGCTCCCTGTCTGATGTGATGGCCTCCCTGCTATTGGGGAGGTGCCGGCAGCGGGCAGGAGGTCTGGAGGGAGTGACCACCCCCGCTCTGCCCAGGGCAAGATGACTATGACCGCCTGCGGCCCCTGTTCTACCCTGATGCCAGTGTCCTGCTCCTCTGCTTCGATGTCACCAACCCACACAGCTTTGACAACGTCTTTAACCGGGTAGGTACAGAGGGCAGGGAGGCACAGCCCCCACAGCCAGACCACTCCACCCCACCCCCACGCTTGACCCAGCCAACTGTCAGAGCTTGGCAGGCCCTCGATGACATCAAGTCCAGAGTCGTTGGCATACATATGGGGAAACTGAGGCCCAGAGAAGGGCCTCACACAGGGTCACACAGGGATTTGGTGGCAGGGTCTGCCCTTTTGACTGCCAGTCCAGTGCTCTTGCCTGCCCTGCACTGCAGACTCACACGCTGGGGCTCTTTCCACTGCAAGTCTACCTGAGAACTCTGAGTGGCCCAGAGGCCCTGCATCTCCCCAGGCTGTGCCTGCCCAGGTCACATGAGCTGGAAAGCCAGATTCCTGCAGCTCCCTGCGTGACTGCCAGTGACTGCCAGCTCTCCAGCGCCTCCCAGGATACTCCCCCAGCATGGCAGGGGTTCCCGAGGCCGCTCATAGACGTCAGGATGTGGTCCCTTGAGTTCCTCTGCTCCAGCTGCCTCTAGCCCTGGCATAGCCCCTCACCCACTGCTGCCAGGGCCTCCATGCAAATGGCGCTCTCCAAGGTTGCTCAGGGCACAGCCAGGGATGGCATCAGCAATAATAACAGCAGTGATGGAAACATTTCTTGAGAACTCACCCTGTTCTAGGCACCGGTCTGGGCCCTCACATATATTGACTCATTTACTCCCCTGACCGACCGTACAGAGTGATACTATTATTATCCCTGCCTGAGTCACCTGTCCAAAGACGCACGTCTGTTAAAGTGGTAACACTGGGACTTTAACCCAGACAAATGCCCCGTGCGTTCATTCAGAACTATTAATTGAGCACATCTGTATGCCAGGCACTGTTCTGGGCCTTGGGGACCGGGAGAGACAGTGGTGCCTAGGATCAGGGTGCTGGCAGTGGGGGTGGTGAGAAGGGGGCGGATTCTGAGTCAGTCTAGAAGGCGGAGCCGGCAGGATTTGCTGATGGGTTGGATGTGGGTTGGGAGTGAGGAGTTTTACCGGAGCCAGCAGCAGGTGCGGTTGCCATTTCCCAGGCTGAGAAATGGGAGACGGGAGGCTTGCTGGCCGTCCCAGCGGGGGTGTCAGACAGACAGACCCCTTTCCCAGGCTGAGAAGCGGGGAGACGGGAGGCTTGCTGGCCGTCCCAGCGGGGGTGTCAGACAGACAGTTAGACCCCTTTCCCAGGCTGAGAAGCAGGGAGACGGAGGCTTGCTGGCCGTCCCAGCGGGGGTGTCAGACAGACAGACGTGTGAGTCCACAGTCCCTCGAGAGGGTGGGCCGGGCTGGAAAGCTCACATGCAGCCCCGCGCTGACTGGTAGGGTGAAACCATGGCCCCGGGGAGGCCATGTGGAGTAGAGAGTGCTTAGAGGAGAGAAGGAAGGTGGCAGGACCCCAGCAAGAGGCGGGAGAGCCAGGACAGTGTGTCCTGGGGTGAAGTGCAGGCCGGTCACGGAGGAGGGAGTGACGCCTGGCGTCAGGCCTGTTGAAGGCGCAGGCAGGAGCACAGCCAGAAATTCACTGTTGGATTTAGGTGGAGTCACCAAGGAGACCCTTTTCAAGGGAAGGGTGAGGGGTGCGGGGTCTTCCCAGGACCCCACACAGGCCGCACTTGCTCCGGGAGCCGGACACCTTGATGCCTGAACAGGGGGCGAATGCTCGTGGAGGCAGGAAGCCCCTCTCTGGATTCCCAGCTCCCCAGCTGTCGCCCTGCCTAAAATAACCTGCCCCGTGGCCTCCCGTTCCACAGAGCAGCCAACGCAAGACAGGGGCCTCCATCCACCAGGCAGGCAGCTGGGGCTGCAGCCATTTCGTGAGCTTTTTTAAGGATCACTTGTTTCCTTATTTATTTTGCCGGGCTTAGGAGGTGGCCGTGAGAGGCCTCACCTTGCAGAAAGGCAAGTTCTAGATGTGGTGGGAGCAGGGCTCTGGGCCACCCCGGGCTTAAATCCTGCCATTTCCGGTTGTGCGTCCGGGCCAAGTTACACAGCCCCTGTGTGCCTCCATTTACCTCATCTGTACAATGGGATCGATTCTAGAACTTGCTGCCAGGGACTCGGGGGTTAGAATTTACACGTAAATTCTTAGATCCATCAGAGTGCGGTGCCTAGTCATTTCTCCCTAAACGGTTGCTGTACTGCCCAGGCTGGGGAGCAGGAGCGTGGCCCCCTGAGAGGGACCGAGCCCGCAGTGGCTCACACACACCCCCTCATACCCCTGCAGTGGTACCCAGAGGTGAGTCACTTCTGTAAGAAGGTGCCCGTCATCGTCGTGGGCTGCAAGACTGACCTGCGCAAGGACAAGTCACTGGTGAATAAACTGCGGAAAAACGGGTTGGAGCCTGTGACCTACCACAGGGTACGAAACCCAGCCCAGGCGGGGAGGGCTGGGCAAGGGCACCTGTGGATACCTCCCGGTGGCACCAGGTGTCTGGCACACTCAGAATGTGGGCAGGAACCGCCAGCACTTGGAAATGGCACCTAGAATACTGTGGCAGGTTCTGCCTGTAGGAGGGAGAACGAGGGGGAACGCCGCGTGTCAGGGGGACTCTGCCCAGTGCACCACGGACGGGGAACCTGAGGCCCAGGGAGGACGCCCAGCTATTCAGTCTTTGGGCCCTGCTCTGCTACGTGCCCAGTTAGTCAGAGATTAAACAGTTGGTGCCTTGAGAGGGAGAGAGATGCAGCCTGGAACCGGGGCAGGAAACACAAGGGAGTGGATGAGAGCGCTTGGGCAAGCCAGGGTGCAGAAGCTGCGGGTGCCCCAGCAAACCTGTCTTCCACTCCCGTCCTGGAGATCCCCTAGGAGGCAAAGGGCTGCAGGGAGGCCGGACGTGAGGCCCACCCAGCACCTCCCGCTCACGGCAGCACCCCCACCTCTCCCGTCAGGGCCAGGAGATGGCGAGGTCCGTGCGTGCGGTGGCCTACCTGGAGTGCTCTGCTCGGCTGCATGACAACGTCCATGCCGTCTTCCAGGAGGCAGCCGAGGTGGCTCTTGGCAGCCGCAGTCGCAACTTGTGGCGGCGGATTACTCAGAGCTTTTGCGTGGTGACTTGACCGGCGTGGGGCCCTGCCCACCCTGGACCACCCAGCAGCCCAGGAAGGAGCTGGGCACTGACCTTCTGCAGGGTTGGCTGCGCTGTACCCAGTCCCCAGCTGTGGCTGCTGAGCCGCACCTCAACAGATGGGCACCACCCAGGGGCCTGGGAACCCTGGACTGAGGAAGGGGGTTCCCAGGCCCACCAGCTCTGGAAAGCTGGTCCTGCAGTCCGCTGGAATCACTCTCAGACTCCCAGCGCCCAGTCTTGGACCGACATCCCGGTGTGGCCCGTGCAGCCTTGCGCCACCTTGTGGCTGTTCCCAGGGCTGCACCTGCAGGACCTGGAGATCTTAGGACTTTCCTGCCAGAACCCCACACCCTGCCCCTTCCCCCTTCTCCCTACCCTTCCCAGTGGTAACTATAACAACTACGATGACATCACTTGAGATTTGTGCCATGCCTCTTATTTCAAAGCAACTTTATACACATGTTCCAAGGTGGGTAAGAGCCCACCCATGTAGGTACTAGAGTGGGACTGCTTGGATCGAAACCGGGCTTTATTGTTTCCAGGACCTTGGGCAAGTTCCTCTGGGCCTCAGCATCCTGACCTGTGAAATAGGAATAATCTCAGACTACGTTATGGAGCTTTGGGATGAGTAAGAGGGTCATGAGGACCGGCACATGCAAAGAGCTTAGCAGGCACATGGCATGCAGTAAGAGGTCGCAAAAGGTTCAGCAGGATGTGGTGGCACGTGCCTGTGGTCCCGGGTACTCGTGAGGCTGAGGAGGGGGATCACTTGAGGCTGGGAGTTTAAGTCCAGCCTGGGCAACATACAGAGACCTCATCTTTGAAAAAAAAAGCTTCACAGTTTTATTTATTTATCTATTGTATTAGGCTTCTCCAGAGAAACAGAACCGCAGGATGTATATATGGGTATCTATATATATATGGAGAGAGAGATTTATTTTAAGGACTTGGCTTGCACAATTGTAGGGGCTGGCAAGTCTGAAACCTGTAGGACAGGCTGGAAATTCAGATGAGCTGGTGCTGCTGTCCTGAGTCCAAATTCTGCAGGGCAGCAGGCTGGAAACTCAGGGTTTCTATGTTGCTGGTGTGAGCAGAGTTCCTTCTTCTTCTTCCTTCTTCTCAGTGTTTTCTCTTAAGGCCTTCAACTGATTGGGTGAGGCCCACCCACTTTGCGGTGGGTCCTCTGCTCCACTCAAAGTTTACTGATTTAAATATTAATCACTTCTAACACAACGCCTGCACAGCAAGGTGGGTCCTCTGCTCCACTCAAAGTTTACTGATTTAAATATTAATCACTTCTAACACAACGCCTGCACAGCAACACGTAGACTAGTGTTTGACCAAATAACAGGGCACTGTAGCCTACTCAAGTTGACACATAATTTAACCATCACATCTATTTATATCTCTATCTAATCATCTCATGCTTAATAGTCATAATACTGCCGAGAGATAAGAAGCAACAAGGCAGAACTTCTCCCTCACCGTTTATCAGATAAGAGCCAATCACCACACCCACCTTCTTGCTCACACTCTCAACCTCCCCCGCCATGCCGTGCCCTCCTGTCTCACTCTCAAGCCACCGTGATGAGCCCAGCGCCATCCCCACCCGCTGCAGGCTCTCTCCCCTGGTAAGTGCCCCAGCCACCCCTTCATGCTGGGGTAGAGGCCCCTCCTCTGTGTTTATTCCAGGATGTTACAGACCTGGCTTCTCGATTAGGCTTTGAGAGCACAAACTATGGGTCCCCTGTGTGACATTCCTAGCTCTTGTCATAGTGTTGAGCACGTCAGAGAGCTCCTCAAACACCAGGCTGCTGAAGGAATAGATGATGGAGCCCCTGATCATCTCAGGGAAGGAGGCTGAGCAGCACCCGGGTCTCTTGACATCGCGTCAACATTCCCGCTCTCATGAATAGGACACACTGTCCAGCCCAGCTCTACTCCGAACAATTCATTCCACGCTTCCTGTACCTTGCCTCTGTGCCCAGCGCCATGCTGGGCAGCTGACAACATTTTGTCACTCACAGCAGTCTTACAGGATTGGCATGATTGAGATACTGAGGCCCACAGAGGGAAACTCCCATAAAATCACACACAACTATGGGAAATGGCAGAACTGAGATTCGTGCCCAGATCTGCCACTGACTCTGGAGACAGAACACTCTGAGATGCCGACAGGGCAAGCCACATCCTCACCTAGGGGCTGGGAACAAAGAAATGAAGGAGACAAGGACCTGACTTCAAGGCAGCTGAAGTCTCGTGCAAGAAGACAGGTCTGCGGGAAATCGGTGTGAAAAGCATGGTAGCGAAATCCTCATCAAGGGCTCAAGAAACACGTTTTGGGAAACTAGAGAAGAGAGCTATCTGAGCTGAGCGAGGCTCCCCGGACTTGAGGAGAGCAGGGAAGGGTATTCTGGGCGTGGGGTCTGCTTAGGGGAAGAACAATCAGGCTGGAAATGGGGGCTGGGTTGTTTCCCATCCCAGAGCAGATTGTGCTAAAAACCCAAAGTGCAGCATGTCATCTAGGTAGGGTTTTCCATATAGGCCCAGAATACCGTTTCACCTACCACAGCTCAGCCCGTGACCCGCACCGTGAGCCCCCACCTGGCTGACGTGGTCCCTCACCTGGTGCTGTTTCGAATGAAACCGCCGTGATGGGCATCAGTGACCGGTTTTCCTTAAATATCATGTGCATTGGCCCGAAAGAAACGGTCCAGTTCAGGTTCAGGGAATAATTTGATGTTCCAGGTTTGCTCTGACTCAGCAACATGAGAAAATATCCGCTTGGCTGTGGTCAGAGCTTACCAAGAGCTTTGAGTAGGTTCTCGTCGCAGTTGAAGAGCATCTGGATTTGAGTCCAGAACACGTGGTCACAGAGGAGATCTGTGCGGCTCTGGCTGCTGCGTCGTGGTTTGCTTCAGATCAAGCTCCGGGCATGAGAAAGTTATCCAGGCCGGAAATGGAGCCGCGGCAGGTGGGTCATAAGTGGCTCAGCCAGAGGGGTACACGGTGGAGAGGGCACTCAGACCACATTCAGTTGGGACACCCCCCTGGTCTGTTTTAGGAAATGACTTGTCCCTAAGTCCCTGCAGGACTCTAAGTGCATACAGGAGAGCCCACCCGGGGTGGGCTTTCTCGCAGAGCCAGCTGTAGTGAGTTCACGTTTCCTTGACACTCAGAATGCCAGATGCCGCGCTCCAGGAAGTGGCCCATGTCATGGTCACAGGCCTGGCAACCTAGGTCCTATGACAACACCCACTTCACAGCTGAGGAACCAGAAGCACAAAGGGCTCAGTAACCTGCTCGTGACCTCGAGAAGTGGCAGGGCCAGGATTTAAGCCCAGGACAGTGTGACCAGAATCCAGGCTGTCGACCCCTACCCTAAACCCCAGTCCTGAGTCGCCAGCTCTGGACCCCCAGCCCTGGACCCCTGCCTTGCACCGGTATATCCTGACCCCAAGGAGCTCACAGATTAGGGAGACGAGAAAGCGCAGAAGTGTCTCGGATTGGGAGGGCCCTCCTCGCTCAGCTGCACGCTCACTGCCCTCAGCCAGCTCAGACATGGTGGTGCCAGGCTTCCCATGCGGTTTACCCCAGACACCAGCCAGTCTGGGCAGAGCTACAACTCACAGGAAGGTCAGCCGGCGGGTCAGAGTGTGAAGCAGGCTGAGCAGTGCCCAAGGAACCCAGCAGAAGGAGAGAGACCGGAGTTATTGGGGTTCCACTCTTTGCCAGGCCCTCGATTGAGGAAACGCCATTGCTAGACCCATTTCAGAGAAGAAGCAGGCAAGGAGCAGCGCAGAAGAGTGGCTCCGTCGGGCCATGTGGCCAGAGGTAGCACCGAGGTTAACTCAGCCTCTCACTGCACTTCACTGAGGATGCATCTGGGAGGTCAAGGTCAGGGGAGAACTGCCCTCTGTGGGCAAAGGGAAAACAGGATGGGGCCAGGGGGCTGGAGGACTTGGAGGGGTGTGGAGGCAGAGGAGGGGCATCTGGGGCCACCCCTCGGAGGAGGAGGGGAGTGTGTTCACTTTGCCCGGGCTCTTCCTCCAGTGTTGTGGGGAAGGCCAAGCTGGACTCCCTGCGATGACAGGTGGGACCAGGCAGGGTGTCTGGGAGGGTGGAGACAGGACCCTGCAGACCAGGTGGGCAACTGCAGACATCCAGACACTGAAACAAGCCACCACATTCAAGGCTTGGCGACTTCTGGGCTGGGAAGCTGCAGCAGAGGGTGGACTTTGGGAAGGGAGGGGACGCTGACAGCGAGGGGGACTCAGGTCTCTCCCCTGGGGTGACGGATATGGAGAAGGCAAGCTCCTGTCCTGAGGCTCTGGGAGAGCTGAGGACCCACACAGCTGGCGGTTTCTGGCTCTGGCCTCTCCCCACACTGCCCGGCCCATGTCTCAGGCCAGATCCTGCCCAGCCTGGCACACGCAGCTACCCGAGGTGTCAAAGGAGAGCGCCAGAGGGGCAGCACTTGGAGATGCCCCAGGGGCCAGGGTTATTATTCTCCTCCCCCCCCCCCAACTATCCCCCCTTTCAATTCCTCACAACCCTGGCTGCCAGGGCGGGCGGGGCCAGACGAGCGGGAGCTGGGGAGGCACAGCCCGGAGGCCAGCCGGGGCCAAGAGCCACAAACCACAGTCTTCATTTCCCCACACTGGCCTCCACCCGGCCTTGGGGTTGTCTGCCGGGAAGGCAGAGGGCAGGGGTGGGGACCCCAAGTCATCTCCTCCAGGACAGGCCACTCCCTGGCATCCTCAGGCAGGGAGGAGGGTGGGGCGTAACTGTGTGAGTCACAAAGCTTCCCTCTTCCCTCTGCCTGGGCAACACCCTGGGCCCCGCATCTGGGTGCAGGGAGGAAGTGGTGGCTAGCAGATCACCCCACTTCAGGCCACTCTCTGGCCTCCTCCTCTTGGGGGTTGTTCCTTTGAAGGATGAGCACTCATGGCCCCCAGGAAATCACTCCAAAGCCACTGGCTAGGGAGCCAACAAAGCTTGCGGCCAGGCTGCAGGGCAGTGAGACCCCAGAGAGGAATAGCTGCTGCCCGCCCCTGCGTGGGAGAGCCGGGTCTCTGTGCTAATGCTTCTCATCAACAGGTCGGATTGTGAAGACAAGGGGATTTTTCTGGGTTCAGATCCTAGCTCTGCAACTTACCGGTTGTGTGACTGAACAAGATACTAAGGCCCTCCTACCTGTCGGTTTCCTTATCTATGTCTCTTTTGTGTCAGTCTCCTGATCTGTAAAATGTGGGTAAAGGTAGTTCTTTCTGACTCCTGGAGTGGCTGGGAGGATTAGAATGGATGCAAATAGCGCTTATTCACTCACTCCACTCCTTCCTCTCGACATCTAACTAAGTTATTAACTATGAAATGAGGATAATCGTTTACTGCGCGGGGTTGTTGCAGGGCCTGCAAAGCAGGAACAAGCATGTAAGTGTTTGATGCTGGTCCCTTCTTCCCAATCTGGGTCACCAAGCCTGGCAGGAGATGAGAGGGGAGCCTCGGGCGGGAAAGGGAAGAGAAGGAAGCACCCGGCTCTTTGCAGGCCCAAGTGCAGCCAGCGAGGATGAGGACGGGGCTGGAATTTCCTCCAGGGCTCGGTTTGCAAGGGAGACAGCAGGCTGGGCAGTGTGGACCCCAGGGCTGACGCTCAGTGCATTTGATTAGGAAACTCGTAGTTTCGGCTCCTGCCACGTGCAGGCCCTGCTGCAGGTCCTGACATCTTTTAGCACCAAGTGGGGCGGGCATGGGGGTGCAGAGGGTCCTGCCATTGAGATAAACAGGAGTGGTTCGCTGAAGCTGGTTGCCGTGGGCCCCCTGCTCCTGTCTGTTCCTGGGAAGATTGTCACCCAGTCACATCTGGCCAGGCAACGTAGGTGACATTCTGCCCTTCCTGACTTATTCAGGACGCAAAGTTCCCTCACTCTACAGATGAGGAAACTGAGGTTCAGAAACACGAAGAGCAGTAAGTGGCAGAGCTGAGCGCACAGGACTGGCACTCCCAGCCTCGGCCCCTGGCCTCCCCTGGGTGCCGGCCAGGCGGCTGGACCTCCACCAGCAGAGGGCAGCAGGGCCCAAGGAGCAAGACTTCCCCAGCTCCGGGAGAGGCCAGCGGGGCACCACTCCCTCCAGCCGCCACCCATCGCGCCCCGCCCACCCCACCTTGTAATGAAATACTGGGGTTCAGTGTGGCCGAGTACCTTGACCCTCAGCCAGTCTGGTCACGCCCAGAAAAGAATCATGCCGTCCGCATCTGCTGTGGTTCTAAGGTCAGACAGACGAGGTTGGAATCCTGGCCCAGCACTTACCAGCTTGCGGGATTATAGTCAAGTGCTCAGGCAGGCTGGACTGAGATCAAAGGAGACCTCACGCCCAAGGTGAAGTACCACAGTACACGTGAGTACCACGTAGGCCAGGCTAGCTTGATTTTGTCTTTGCTACCTTACGGGAGGCACACTGGGACAGAGGGCCACCGCTCCTGCTCGCTCCAGAATTTGCAGCACGATTCAGGAAGATGATCAAAGTATTTACAATTAGCTGGGCGTGGTGGCGCATGCCTGGAGTCCCAGCTACTCCGAAGGCTGAGGCAGGAGGATTGCTTGAGCCCAGAAGTTTGAAGTCGCGGTGAGCTAGGATGACACCACTTCACTCTACCCGGGGCGACTCTCAAAAAAAAAAAAGTAGTTAAGAGTGACCAGGACAATCCTGGAGGGCTGGCAGGAGTAGGGGAGGAGCTGCAGGACCTCCCTGCCAGAGAACAAACCCTGCAGAGCCCCAGCCCCATGGGGCGCTGGCAAAGTTCCGCCGAGCTGTGAACACTCTGCTCCCCCTACTCCCTTCAGCTGTGGCAAAGGGCTGCTGCTTCTACAGAGCCAAGAGGTGACGCTCTCGGGACTCCTGTCTGGCCCAGCCCAGCCACTTCAGACCCCCCCAACTCTTTTCACCTCCCTGCCCCAACTCCTCCCCCAGAATTAAAAAAAAAGAAATGTCCTGATAAGGAATTCTTTGCACCGTGGTCACTGGTTATATCCCCTCCATCCGTCTCCCTGCAAGTCCCACTCTCCTGACCTACGTCCCCACCTCCAGGCCCACAACTCTGAAGGTTGAAGACGTAATGCCCCAGGACCACCCTGCGCATGTCTCAGGAGGTCACAGCGGAATGCTGGAGCCCCGATTGCCCCAGAGTCCGCCGCTCAGCGCACAGTGATATGGCTTCTCTTTGCCGGTCTCCTTTTCCCCTCTCCTTCCCTCACTCCTGCGTCCTGGATCTCCTCCCAAATGAGCTACAGTATTCCCCCTTATCCTCGATTGCAGTTACCCACAGTCAATCCGAGTCCAAAAATGTTAAATGGAAAATTCCAGAAACAAACAATTTGTAGGTTTTCAATTCTACACCATTCTGAGTAGTGTGATGAAATCTCTTGCCATCCGGCTCTGTCCTGCCTGAACGAGGAGAATCCAATGTCTCCACGCAGTGGACGCTGCTCATCCTCAGTGATCAGATGGGCTGCGGCGCTATCACAGAGCTTCCAGTCAATGGTAACCCCTATTTTATTTAAAAATGGCCCCAAAGCACAAGAGTAATGACGCTGGCAATTTGTGCCATAAAGTACTTCCCTCAGATGAAAAGGTGAAAGTTCTCAACCTATAAGAAAGGCGGGTGTGGCGGCTCACTCAGCGCTTTGGGAGGCTGAGGCGGGAGGATTGCTTGAGCCCAGGAGTTCGAGGCTGCAGTGAGCTATGATGATGCCACTGCACTCCAGCTTGGGCGACAGAGCGAGGCCCTGTCTCCAATAAATACATGAATGAAAAAGGAAAAAAATAAAAGAAGATAAGGAAGGAAGGGAGGGAGAGAAAAAGGGAGAAAAAGAGGAGCAAATGAACAATTTTGGAAATAACTTGATTTTTATATTAAAAGTTAATCAAAACACATAATTTACCTCTGTGCACATCCTCCCAAAAACCCATAACCCCCTAATTGTGAGAAAAACTTCAGACAAATCCAACTGAGAGGCATTCTACAAACTGATCAATTCTTCTCAGAGATGCCAAGGTCCTCAGAATCAAGGGAAGTCAGAGACATTGCCACAGCCCAGAGGAGTCTGAGGGGACATGGTGACTAAATGGCATCAATGTGTCCTGGATGGGATCTGGGGACAGAAAGAACATTAGATAAAAACTAAGGAAATCAGAATACAAAATGTTCTTTAATTAACAATAATGTGTCGCTATTGGTTCCTTAATTGTCACAAATGTACCCCCTTATTATGAGCTATTAATAACAGGAAACTAGGCTTAGACGTATATGGAAACTCCTTGCAATTTTTCTGTAAATCTAAAACTGTTCTAAAGTTAAGAAGTTGGTTTTTTTAAGAGATGGGAATCTCACTCTGTCGCTCTGGCTGGAGTGCAGTGATACAGTCAGTTCCCTGCAGCCTCCAACTCCTGGGCTCAAGGGATCCTCCTGCCTCGGCCTCCCAAAGTGCTGGGATTACAGGCATGAGACAGTGCGCCCAGCCAAAAGGTTACTTTTAAAAATCAATCTAAGTAGTCACCAGAAATCTTCATAGTAGTAGTCAGGTGAAATCTCCAGAGTCAGTTGGACTTCCTAGGACTTTGTTTAGCCCCGTTTTTATGTTGTCTATGTGGGCATAGATCCCCTGAAAGCCCTAATCTGTCAGAGCCTGAGCTGCACCCTCGAGCACCTATTCCAGAGCCGCACACCACCACGGCTGGTGGGCTGTCTGCAGGGCTAGATGCCCTACCTCATCAAGCCCCTGGTGGGTTCCACAGCCTTGACGGCAACCCCTCTCTGCCTCTCTCGGTGCACAGCAGTGTTCAATAAGCGCACATGCACTGATCTGCCCCCGCTTCAGGCAAGACGGATAGGATGGGTACAATTCAACCTGCTTGTGGAATTCCGGTGGACGCCAGCAGCAGCCCATGTGAGCCAGGGAGATCTCCTGAGGTTTAAACAAACGAATGTTGGCAGCTGACAACAGAAACATAAACAGCGCCTGATGGATTTGCTCCCTCATTTTCCCTCCTGGTGCCTGTTCGCCCAAATTCCCTTGCCTATCCCTCTGGATCTCTGTGCTGTGGGTAGAGCAGCTCCCAGGGGCCTCTCCAAGCTCGCTGTCCCCTCTTCCCACCTCCAAATGGCTTTGTCAGCAGGAGAGATTACTGCAGGTATCAAAAGCCTGCCAGGGCGGGGCAGAGATGTCAGAGCCCGTGTAGCGGAGGACCCAGGCAGCTGCAGGGGCACATGGCTCAGCTGTCACCAGCCAGAGGGGCCCTGACTCCCCACTCACCCGGCACCTGCCCCTCCCCATGTCGCTGGCCAAAATTCTCTCCGTCCAGCTCACAGGGCAATGGTCTGTGGTCACCCGTGCATGTGGCTGGGCTCTGGGATGCCAGGGTCATGTGGGAGGTCAGGGAAGGACTTTGGGCTGAGCCAGTTGGGGGACGCTGGCCTGAGGGTGGAGCAGGGTGAGACCGGGGCGGGATGGGCTGGACAGACCTGCAGACCCATCTAGATGGCGAATGCTTGAGCACACGCTCAAGGCCCAGACCAGTCACGGTCCAGGACCAAGACCCCTCACCTGAGAGACAAGCGACGAGTGTGCCCCTCACCTGCCACTTGAACTGGAGCAGAAACTGTCCTCTGTGGGGAGAGGGAAGTGCCCACACTACAGGAGGATGCTGCAGGTCCAGGGAGAATGGTGACAGTCCTCCCTCATGAGCAATGAGGGAGATTAGTGCGTCTGGTACAGGGGGTGCAGCCTTCCTGCAGCAGGGCCACCCTCTGCCACCTGCCCCTTGGCAAACCCTGGCCCATCCAGGTGTGATCTCTGAGGAGGTTAAAGAAAAGGTAACTTATTCCTGGCGGGGGCTGTCTCTCGGAAGGGATCAGAACAAACTTGTCCCCTGCCCACCTCAGAACAGAGCTTGAGTCCTGCAGCCCGAAGTCATCCTAGAACAGCTCCCAGGGAGAAGGGCTGCTCTTCCCCTCGCACAGCTCCTCGGCGCCCAAAGAGCCAAAGCATCACTCCAGACACAGCCAAAGCCGGGAGGGCTCAGGACTGAGAGAAAAGACCGCACCTTCCTCACTCTGCAAACCTAGTGCTTGTGACACCTGACACATGGTGACTTCCACCTTGGGCTCCTCAGCCATCTCACGTGGACGCGTCTCATCCCCCAGCCAGGGGCATTCCTGTCCCCCTCCTCTGCCCAGGGAGATTCTTCCTCCCTGGTGCCCTGCGCTCTACCCATGCCAGGCTGTCCCAACTTCTTCCCATGGGAGACCCTCTGCAGCCATCGGAACCCCAACTCCTTTAGCAGATGACACACTTGTCATGTGTGTTAATAGAGCAGGAACACAACCTCACCTACATTTTCAAATAACCCTTCTGGGGAGGTGGAGAGCCCAGGCCTGGGAACCATGCTACTCGCATTCAAGCGCGCTACAGCCGTAGTAACCTCTTAGTGTTTCTCCCTCAGCCTCTGCAGTGCAAGAATAATCACGCCTTCTTCGCAGGGAGTCAAGGATTCAGTGCAGGCTGGGCCCTTAATGAAAGTCATTAGTTTAGGGCCAGCACAGTGGCTCATGCCTGTAATCCTAGCACTCTGGGAGGCCGAGGCAGGAGGATCGCTTGAGCCCAGGAGTCTGAGGCTGCTGTGAGCTATGAATGCACCACTGCACTCTAGCCAGGGTGACAGAGAGATACTCTGTTTCAAAAAAAAGAAAAAGAAAAAGTCACTGGTTTAAAGGGCACCTCTGGCTGCGGCTAGGGACCAGGTTGGCAGGGTGCAGGGAGGTGGGGAGACACTACCTGCAGGCCCTCCAATCACGTGCCTCCTTCCTTCTTGACTGTCCCTTAGACACCTCAGGCTGCCTCCCATCTGCCTGGCTCCTCCCGAGTGGGATGGTGGCACAGGAGGTTTTCTTTCTAGCTGCCTTCCTATGCCACATCTGCAAGTTCAAACTCAAAGCTTGAAGGATGCCTCTAAGTCTGACATTCTCTCTGGACTGACCCTTCCTTCCTAGTGTCTGCCATGCCCTGTCTATTCTCTCAGAGAACCTGTAGAACTTTCCACTGCATTCTGTAGTAGACGTGGTCCTGTGCCATGGGCCCTTGGCAGTCCCTATCTGTGTCTCTGCCCAGGGGCTGCTCAGGCCATTGACTCTGCCACGTGGAGGACAGTGAATGTGACAGGGAGCCGATAGGCTCTGGAAGCAGTCTGTGACCAGTGACAGATGGCAGCTGGCAGATGAAGGAAGACTTCAAGGCCTGTTCTACACTGTCTCCCGAGGTGTCCAGCCAGACTGGGCTCCGTGGTCTGCTGCGGTAGCTCACGTGACCATGTACCCATCGTGGGCTCTCTCCTTCCTTGTCTTACTTTCCCAGTCCCCTGTCAGTGTTTCCTGGGACCATTTCCCAAGTCAACTACTTACACTTGCATCCTTGTCTGGGATTTGTTTCTGGGTGAATTCAAAGTAAGACACACTCGCTTGCCTACTTAAGACCAGGGTCTACTGTATTTGTCTTTCTGCCTCTGGTACCTGGCATACAACGTCTGGCACACGTGTAGATGGATGAACAAAGCCGCAGTGGTTCTGTAATATTCTACAAAGTGCACATCTGCATGGGAGTCTGACAGAGTTCTCACACTTTAATTAACAGAAATGAACTCTTTGATTTAGGCAGAGATCTTGGTTGCAAGCAATAGAAACTGACTCCACCTAATCAAAGAAGAGAAGAATTTAAGGGAAGCATGTGCTTGTATGTGTGTGTGTGTGGGGGGGTGTAGGTGGCTCCCAAGATTGGGGACTGGAGGACCAGTTTTAGGAGAGGCAGGAAGCCAGGAAGCTCTGTGGCCCCACTGCCAGTGGCTTAGCGAGAAGAGGCTGCCTGCCAGTAGGAATGACCTTCATCTTCCTCACTTCCTAACGTCATCTGCTCAGATTTGGCATCCTGAAAGAGCAGGTGTGCTGGGCCACACCTAAGTCACAGCAGCTGCACTAGGTGAGCAGAGGAGGAGCTGGCCCTTTCAGCTTCCACAGAGGGAAGATGGCTCTCTACTCCTTTCACGACCTCCCAAGGGGCCTCTCCAGGGGAGACCAGGAATCTGCAGGAACAACCCAGTTGAATGGGGTTGGATGGGGACCACCAAGAAATGCAAATATTTATCAGCCTTTCTTTATTCCTTTTCTTCCAATCCTGGAGTAAAGCTTAGACTATTTGGGTTACCACCACCTTCCTCGCCCCATACCCTCTGCCAAACACTGTTCTTTCTCTGACCCACTTGGACTCCTCACTCTTCCACCACTGGTCACTGTGTCACTCTAGTCTCTGCCCATCAGCACTTCCTCCCCGCAGGCGTCTGGCTTCCAGCAACTGCTGCCAGGTGCCCAGCACTGGTGCTAAGCTGCCTTGAGCATACTGTCTTTTCTAGCACTTTCGTGGCTGTCAGTGACCAACTTATTCCCATCCTGGGCTCTAAACTTGCCACCAGCTCCTTCTCCCCAGGCTCTCCTCTTCCTTCCTCTTCTTCCTCCAACTCCACCCCTACTGGTTGGAACTTCCTAGCAGTGACTCAGTGTCCCCTTCCTCCCATAATTTTGCCCCCATTTGAGTCTTTGCTCAGATGCAGATACTTTATGTGCCTGCAATGTTCCAGTAGTTACTTTTACAAATTCCACCGCCTTCCTGTCTCTGCTGCTTCCTGTCACTGGCTACTCCACGGTGGCCACTCTCCAATTTCCCTTCACAAGCATTTCGTGAGTGAGGAGACGACCATTTTCAAGGCCTGATTCAAAACACGGTGGTAGAAAGCAGCACGCAGGAGGGCCCAGTCTGCAGGAAGCTTGATCCTCTGGACAGGGAACCAGACACACTCACTGGAGACTCTGAAACACAAGCAAGTGTGCAGTAAATGCCACACTGGCTGGGTGGGTCTGCAGGGCTGTGGGACTTCACAGGGGCAGCAGGGAAGGCCTGCCATTTGGAGCCAGAGGCAGCAACGGGGAGGAGAGAGCATGGCCCGAGCCAGCTCGAAGGGGAGGGTGGGAGACCTCATTCCTCGCCAGCGATTCCAGGAGATCGACAGTGAAGTTGCCGGCTGGGTCGTGGGGGCAGGTCAGGGCCACAGTAGCCGTGGGAGTCGAACCCACAGAGAAGATATTTGAAGTTGTGAGAATAGATGAGGACCTCAAGGGAGACAAGAGCTGAGGGCCAAAGACTAGGCTTTGCAGAAAGCCCAAGGGCAGTGTTGGAAGAAGGGACAGGGACTGAGCCTGTTTATCTGTCACTGTGGGCCATCGAGGCCTATTTTGGACTCTAAGCCCTACTCCTGTGTAAGGCACCTGTGCGCAGTGCCTGGACCTGCCTGGGTCTCACTGACCTCTGGCATGATCAGTGGTCACAGGAAGTCAGCTTCCTGTAACCCCTCAGGCTGCTCCCCAAATCTACCCTCTTCTCCCTCCACTTCTGTGGGGTGCAATACTGTGCACAGAAAGTAGTAAGTTAAGAAGAGAAGTAAGACGTGGCTTCTGTCAGAGAGAAAAGGGTTGCCACTCCACTCCTGTCTGTCTTGGGCTGCTATAACAAAATACCCGAGCCGGGCGCGGTGGCTCACGCCTGTAATCCTAGCTCTCTGGGAGGCCGAGGCGGGTGGATTGTTTGAGCTCAGGAGTTCGAGACCAGCCTGAGCAAGAGCGAGACCCCCGTCTCTACTAAAAATAGAAAGAAATTAATTGGACAACTA
>CAUYSK010064099.1:0-55957 GCA_963575035.1 Avahi laniger | reverse complement strand
CACGTCCTTCCCAAACACTTTGTTGATGTTTCGAGCTGTCTGCACTGCGTTGGTCCCACAATGGAACTCGTATTTGAAAATAATAGGAATTTTTGCCTTAGCCATGGTTTCACAAAAATTGCTCTAAAAAAAATTTGAAAGATAATCACAAGCTAAAGCGTGGTTTGAAAGACTGAGGATGCACCTTCACAATAAACATGAGACAGGAAGGGCCACAGTGAAATGTCAGAGGTATCAGCTGTCAAACTCAGTGCTTAAAGACATCGGACACTTCACCCTGAATGACCTCAGTGTTTTGCAGGGTGTTTCTCTGTTGGGGTTTATCTAGTGTATTTTTCACTTTGGGGAGAGGACCGCAGGGGTAAAGTGCTATTCTCATCACACCTTGTCAAGGCTACGCACTATCTACACGACCCAGCGCGGGTGATGTGGCCTTGGTCCCCAGCTGCGGAGTGTGTCGTGTGTCTTCACTGTCAGTGACCCTGCTCTTTTCCATGCTGTCTCTGGAAGTCACTACATGCAGCCAACGCTTAAGGAGCGTCTTTGAGGGGGAGCAGTTACATAAATTCCCTGGAGTTCTTCTACATGGAGATGTTTGCATTTTTGTCTCTTCCCTCCTTTTATTTACCTATGTGGGCTTAGACTCCTAGATGTTTATTGTACACCAAGGGGCAGGAGGGGAGGAGTTACAGGAAGGCTCACTCAGGACTCCTGGGGTGCAGGGGGCTCCTGTTGGCCCCGCCCTGCTCAGTGCCCTGGACCCAGTGAGAACACTGGCCGAGGTGAGAGCCCGACGGGGAGATGCAGCTCGCAGAGCGCTGGGCTGGGCTGCCCCGTTTGCTCGGGGACCTTCTGGCAGGTCTGATTTGCATCCCAAATGGACTTCAGCCCACAGCGAGAGCGAGGGGTGTCTGGGGGGCCCGGCCCCCTCTCCTGAGCCCACCCCAGCCTCCTTGGATGGCGGCGCCTGCGTTAATGGATGTGGACTCATTATCGCGCCTGTCTTGGGGGAAGGTATTAACTTGGCAGTTAATAAAGGATTCTAATTAAAGAGGGAAGAATCATTTGGCAAACTAGCCTTGTTCCCAAACTCGAATGACCTGTCAGAGTTACAAGTGTGGTTAATTTCCGCAGGAGCCTTGCTGTTTTTGGGAAATTCAGCCCTGGGTCTGGGGGAGAGGCAGCCCCTCGGCTGGGCACCCTCCCGGGGAGAGTCCCTGCCGCCACCCCGCCCCACCACACCAGAGCACCCGCAGGTCCCATGCTGCCCCGACCCCTCTCTTGGCATCCTCCCCCTGGGCCTCGCCCCTGCAAAGCTGCCCTTCTCCGGGCACCCTGGGGGCTGTCACATCCTGTTCTGCATGTGCCACGTGCCAGTGGGAGAGATGACACAGACTTTGGTCCCCCACGGGGAGTACCTTGCCAACCAGTGCATGGCAAAGCTGAATGGCGACACCAGTACCCCGCTGACCTTATTCGGACCTCGCCAGTTGCGTGGGCGCTCTGAGTTCTGTGCACCTGCCACGTGTGGCGGTTCGTGTCCCCACCTCCACAGGCAAGACGTGGAGCAGCTGTGGCCACGAGGCTCCCCCCGTCCGCCCTTCCACTCACCTCGCCTCTGAGGCCTTTGAAAGCCACAGGTCAGATCACAGCTCCCCCACCCTGAGGTGGTGTCTCCCTGACCCTCCCAGGCAGGTCCACAGGGTGCTCGGTGCTGGGGCAGGTGTGGCTCCTTGGTCGCCAAGGCCCATTTGCTCTGCCAGCCTCTGGCCCTCCTGGACCCTCCTGCCCACGCCCCTTCCCTGGGAGCTACACAGCCCGCCACCCACACGTGCACCCTCACTCCTCCCTCGCACGTGGGCTGCTCCGGGGGAGGGGTTCTCGGGAGAATCCCCCATGTCTCCTTCTGTGCTTTGGTCTCTGTCTCTCTCTCTCTCTCTGTAGAGTCTCTGTGACTCCCCTTCGTTTCAGAGTGTCGCCCCGGCCCCTGTGCACAGGGCACCTCCCACCGCATCCCTGTTGTTCCCTGGCGCTGGCTCCACTGAGGCACGAGATGCCACCCTGCTGTGTGTGTGCATTGTCCTTGCTGGGTCACGCGGGGACCCACGCGGTGGCTGGGGCCCGGGGCCTGCAGTGGTTGAAAGTCTGTCCATAGTGAGCGTGGGGCTGGACCTTGATGGCTAGAATGGCTGGAAACCCCCTGGGGCCCCTGAGCAGGGTAGAGTGGTGGGAACGAGAACCCTGTGGATGTAGATTGACCTGGGTCACTGCAGCAGGAGGGACCTTGAGGGGAGGCCATGCGGTAGAGGCCCTGCGGCAGGCTTGGTGGGTGGTGGCCGCCGGCGTGGAGAGAGAGCCCTGGAGACTTCAGCCCTGGTGGTACACGGTGTGGGCCGGACTGGCAGAAGGGGCCAAGGCCATGCTTGGGGACGAGCCTGGTCGCAGGCTGGGCCCGAGGGGCAGTCCCTGAAGCGTTCCCAGCCAAGGGCGCGGTGAGTCAGGGCCAGGAGGCTGTAGGCCGCCTCCATCCTGCTTGTGTCAGGCCTGGCACATCAGAGGGGGTGGACCTGGGTTCTCAGGAGGCCCCTGCATCTGGCCTGGAGAGGGGGCAGGGGAGGGGAGGCGCTCACCTGATTCTCACAGCTACTGTCACTGCCTGTATTAGGTACCCATTGCCATGGCAACAGCAGTCCACACCCCCCACCCTCCACCCCCTGTCCTGTCTGCAGCCACCTGGGGGCTCTGCCTGGCGGGCTCTCACGTGCGTGGGGGTGGCAGGGGGCTGGCTGCTCTGGGACAGCCCTGGCTTGACTGCTCAGCCAGGCTCCAGTGAGCCCCTCACCCACCCCACAGCCAGCCTGGGCTTGTCCTCAGGGTGCTCACAGGGGTCCCAGGCAGTGAGTGGGTGCGTGTGGGTCCTCAGGCTGGACCTCGTGCCCTGTCCCTTCCTCTGCAGCTTCCAGGCCAGCCCAGCTTCCAGGAGTGGGGAGAGGCCCCGCCTCTTAGAGGGGCCTGCAAAGGTACATTTCAAACGCTGCAGAGAGGGAGGAGAACTGGTGTCCGCTCTCTTGGGGCGATGACTACCACTGGTGTGTATGCATGTGTGTGTCTGTCCATGTGCGTATGTGTGCATGCGTGTATATGCATGCACACGACTGTATGTGTAGTGCACGTATGTGCATGAGTATGCATACGTGCACTGTGCATGCATGGATATATGTGCATGAGCATGTATCTGTGCATGTACATGCGTGCAAGAGTGTGTTCATGCATGTGTTTGTGTGTGCACACATGTATCTGAGAAGATGCAAGCCCAATTCCAACATGTCTCTTGCTGTTCCTGCTGCCAAGCCCTGGGACATCTTGTGGAGAGCCCGGATCTAAGCCTCGATGGGGCCAGCGCAGGAGTCTCAGCACCTAATGGAGCTATGGACCGACCCTGCCACCCAGGAGAGCCCCCGAGGGGGCTCAAGTGCCACTCTCAGCTGCAGAGCGTTGCAGGGAGCACATGTTTGTGCAGCCCCTGCTCGGAATGCAGGTGCCAGATGCTGGCTGTCATTAGGATGCAAGCGTGGTGGGTGTCCTTCCCCGAGCACAAAGCCCACGACATAGTGACCAGGATAAGCTGGTCATGAAAAATGTTGCTGGGAACAACTCTGGTTACCTGTGCAAAAATGTGGATCATTGATTTCATATACATATGGACTCAAAATAGAAATTGTAAAAAAGACACCAAATTTTTGGCCAGTAGAAATCTGCGTGTTCTTTTCCGGCAGCTCATGGATCTCTCTGAGAAACGTGTCGTGTCTCATCCTCACTGTAGAGACGGGAGAAGAAAGTCCAGCTAGAGGTATCGCGGCACACCTAGGTTTATTGTTAACCGCATCGCTCTTAAAGAGGTGCTCAGCACGAGGATATTCCAATAAACAGCTCTCTGGTTCTCAGCGAAAAGTCTGAGTTTCAGAACATTGAGAAAGTCATTGGCTTCGTTACCTCTCAGTGCGCAGGCATTACAGAGTAGGTGGGCTGAGCAGCGTCCGGCGAGTTAATGGAAATGCCCTTTCGCTAGGGACACATTCCACAGTGCTCTTTCCATAAACATAAATATAAAAATCTTATTACTCCTAAAAACACTATTTAGCTTTTAATTCTGAGTCCCAGAAGCCCAGGTTACAGTGACGCGCTACTCCACCCAAACTGGTTTCCAGGTTGGGTGTTGGCCCCATCTGACCACTGGGCTGTGGCCACTGACGGCCGCCCTCCTCCTCCTCCAGAAAGCCTGTCGCAGACGCCGATGGTGGCTTCACGTCTGAAGTGCTGTAAGGCACAGGTTTTGCTGGACTCCAGTTGGAAGTGAGACTTCAGAGCTTTGTGAAAGCCACGCCCAGGCCTCCGAGGGACGCGTCCCCGAAGGTGGAAACCAGGAATGCTTTGCTCTGCTCACGTGTTAGTTGCTTTGTTCCTAGAGATGTCAGATTTGAAGATGTTTGTGCATCAGGGTGGCTGGTCTGAGACGTTGATTCATGTTTTTACACTCTGTTTCCCTGCACCCACGTTCCGGCCGGCAACTGCTTTTAATCGTCTCCTGGGAGCGTGGAAAGGGTGCCTAGTCTGGCTTCCAGGGAAAGGAGGGTGGATGGGGTTAGGGGAGAAAGAAGGGAGGGGAAGGGAGAGGGGAGAACTTCTCCCCACAAAGGATACTTCCCGGCTGGGTGAAGAGGGAGAACCCAAGGGTTTCCCAGATGGTGGCAGGACCCCAGGGAGGGGCCGGGACGGGGGCAGGGAGGGGGGTGGGAGAGGCTGGATGCTGGGCACGGAAGCTCCTGGGGGACCGTGATTCTGAGGGGCTCCGTCCTCCCCACATTTGGCCACCATGTCACAGGGAGGCCCCAGGAGTGAAGGAGGAGCCACCCAGTCTCCTGGTCAATGCTCCTGTGAGTTGAAAACAGGGCGGCGGTGGTGTTTCCGGTCCCTGGAATCTGCCCTCATTCCCCCTGGCTGGGGCCAGATGCCTGCTCTGTCTGCGAGTGCGGAAGCGCGGGGAGCCCTCCGCACAGGTAAGTACTGGCCTCACCTGTGCAACTCTCACGGTCACCGACCAGGCCCCCTGGGTTTGCTGCCTGGACAGTGGGGGGGCGGGGCGGAGCTCACTTCTCAGGGGCCGTCCCGGGGTGTCGGGGAGGATAGGCTGGGATTCCACATGGGTTGAGTAGAGTGAAAACAAGGACAGGTGTCTCCTGCCCTCAGAAAGCTCCTGTGTCCCTGAAGCAACGAGACGTGCCTGGAACAGTGAGTGATGAGGCCGCCTTGGGCAGCCAGGCAGCGCCCCCTCCACCTCAGCCTGGCACAGCGGGGCCCGGCTGGCAGCCTCTTCGGTGGAGAGGGGTCTGCATTGTCCCTCTAAGCTGGAGTCTGCTGATTTGCAGAGATGGGTTCTCTCACTCCTGGGCTTTCACAGATGCTGCTCTACAAGGGGGTGTGGAGAGATGGTTTCGGGGCTTTTCAAATATGAAAAGCTCCAGGAAAAGTCGCCCCTAGCCCCACGCTGTCTCCTGGCTGCTCCCCCCACGGCCCAGCACACCCCTGCCCGTCCCGGTGTCTCGCAGCCTCTGCAGCTGGGCAGCGTGTCCCCTGGTAAGGGCTGAGACCTGGCAATGCAGAGAGCCAGCCCGTGGGGCCCAGCCGTCAGCTCCGCTGTCCCCGCCTGTCTGTGGCACCTGGGCATGGGCAGTGCCACGGCCGGCCCCCCGAGAGCGGTGTCGTTCCCCTTGAAAGGATAACCGGAGACGAGTGCCATCCTTTAGAATTAAACTTCTTCCTGCGGACGTCAGAGGTCCCATAATTTCATTAGAAGCAGTCTGAGACTTCATTTGCTTTTATTAGTTGCAAAGCTGCTGCAGGGCCATGTGCGCAGTGGCCCCAGGGGACAGGGTGGCTCTGGAGAGAGGAGGAGGAGAACCCACCCTGCGAGGTCAGCA
The DNA here is from genome assembly GCA_963575035.1 of Avahi laniger. Taxonomy (NCBI): domain Eukaryota; kingdom Metazoa; phylum Chordata; class Mammalia; order Primates; family Indriidae; genus Avahi; species Avahi laniger. The sequence continues at coordinate 49,979 of CAUYSK010064099.1, read as the reverse complement.
GCTCTGGCCTGCAGCCCTGCCCCCAGACCAGCCTCGCCTGCCGGGTGCTGGGGAGCTCTGGCCTTGTGGCGACCTTGAAGGCCAGGCGAGGACAGCTTTGTGTTTTTAAAACTCTGTATGCCTAAACGCATGCGATGTTATCCCGTCTTGAAAGGACTGAGATTCTGGCACTCGCTGCGGTGTGGGCGAACCCCGAGGACATGGTGCTCAGTGACACAAGCAGTTCGGAACGGACAGACATGCACGAGGCCACTCACACGAGGCCCCGGAGCAGTCAGATCACAGCAGGTGGGCTGGGGAGGGGAGGAAGGCCCGCGGGTGTTTGATGTTTGGACACGTGGGGGTTCCGTGGGGCTAATGTCGCTAGTTCTGCGGAAGGACAGTGAGGCAGTGAGGAGGTTCTGCTCGACCTTGCCTTGCTTCCAAATCTCCTTTTTAATTAATTCATTAAAACTGTGGTCAAACACACCTGACATAAAATGCCCCCTCTTACCCTGTTTTCACGTGCAGCTCCGTGGTGGTTCACGCCCTCACCGTGCAGCACCCTGCGGTCCTCCGGATTCCTCTGCCAACCCCCGCCCGTCATAGCTGACAGACTGGGGCACGTTGCTGGTGGCGGTGGCAGCCACTAAGGGTGGCGGAGAAGAAACGCCCTCCCTCCGCTGGCTCCCACACTGCCCCGTTAGCCCGTCCCGCGGAGGGCGGAGGCGCCGCTCATTCCCAGCGCGTGATCAGTGCTTAACGTGTGAACAGTTCCGCTGTGGCCTCCCGCGAGGACGTGCTCTTCTCAGCAGCCTTTTAAGAGGGCGTCTTGAAAGTCAAGATAATTCCCACTGGTGATTTTTAATGCTCTTATTGTATGAACTGCACAAGAATATGCAGCAGAAGGATGAAGCTTTTTTCCTTTAAGCTGCACAGTTACCAACCCGGAAAGGCCTGTTGGTCCCTCCCACGCGCCCACCCGTCCACTCCCGCCAGCCCCGGTGCCCACCCCTCCGTCCTCCCCGCTGTCCCTGCCCGCCCTCCCCACTCGCCAGGACCGAGACCTTGCCAGGCCCCGCCAGCCAGTCCTCCCCGTGCCTGGGGGTGCAGGCACCAGCAGGCGAGCCCGAGGCATCGCCACGCCCACCAGCTGCCCGCCCTGGCCCTGGCTTCCTGGCCACCCCCTGCCTCAGTTTCCCCAGGGGCCTTTCACTGGGCGCTGCCCTGGTGCTGCCGGGCATCCTGACGCCTCTTTGTTAGCAGGGAAACGTTTGAACACGGCAAATGCGAGAAAAGTTGGTGTCCTAAGAATCCCAGAAAGAGGCCCCTTTACCTGGTCATCGGGGCTCTGGGGGCCGATGTCCCTGGGCGGGGGCAGCGTTTGTTCCCTCTTCTGTCCTCCCACCTCCTCTCCGCCCTTTTATCCCGAAGCCTTTTCCGCCGGGACTGTCTCCCTCATCCTGTCTCCGGCAGGGCAGCTGCCTGAAGGGCGCGGGGCGTGGTCCTGGATGTGAGGGTCTCCCAGGCCCCCGCCTTGAGGATCCGATGCCGTTTTTGTTGACACGCGGTGCGCCCAGCACCCCGGGAGTGAGGGCCTGGCAAAGCCCCTGTTCTCAACCCCCCAGTCAGACTCCAGCAGGGTCTCCTATTTTTTTCCAATGGAAGTAAAGTCGTGTAACATAAAATGCACCTTTTTAAGGCGAACAGTTCCGCGGCTTTCTGTGCATTTACAGCGTCGTACAGCTGCCACCCCCGTCTAGTGCCACAGGACACCCCACGCCCATTAAGCCGTCACTGCTTATGCCTGGGCAGCCACGGACCCACTTTGTGTCTATGTCGGGTTGCTGGTTCTGGACGGTTCCTGCACGTGCAGGGGTACACCGCGTGGCCTTTTGTGTCCGGCCTCTTTCCTGGCTCGGCCGTGGTCGAGGTGGCTCCACACCGTAGCGTGGTCGGCACTTCACGCCTTGGTGCATCGGAACACTCTCCCGTGGAACGGAGACGCCACAGCCTGCTGCCGGCTCTGTGGCTGTGGACACCCCTCAGCCAGCCTGAGGGTGGAGGCGAGATCGTGGTGGGATCTTGGCCACGTCTTTTCCCCGGGGAGGGAAGTGTGAGAATGAGCAGGATGTCGGCTGTCCTGGTCTCTCTTTGCTGCCTGAGATCTGCCCCTTTCCTGTCTGCTGCTGCTGATTTTGATTTGTTTTAAAAAATGTGATCTGGCCAGGCACGGCAGCTCACACCTGTAATCCTAGCACTCTAGGAGGCCAAGGAGGGAGGATGGCTTGAGGCCAGGAGTTCCAGATCAGCCTGAGCAGTAGTGAGACTGCCTCTTTATGAAAAATAGAAAATATTAGCCGGGAATGGTGGCACCTGCAGTCCCAGCTACTCGGGAGGCTGAGGCAGGAGGATCACTTGAGCCCAGGAGTTTGAGGTTGCTGTGAGCTGGGCTGACACCATGCACTCTAGCCTGCACAACAGAGTGAGACTGTGTCTCAAAAAAACAAAAACAAAAAACAAAGCCCAAAGCCAAACGAACGAAAAAACAAGAGCTGAAGTATCAAAGGAAATGACACTGCACACTCAGCTGGTCCCCGAGCACCGCGCCACTGCGCAGGGTCCCAGCTGCCCTCTGTGCACTGGGAAGGTCTTGCCTGGCCCGGCTCTTCTAGCCCCTTGGTGCTCAGTTTCCTTTTCCTGCAGATACCTGCTGTTCGCCATCCGTGCAGTGTACACGGCCGGCGCCTGTTTACATATATTAACACATTCGTCTGTTTTGGGGTGTGACATTCCCATTCCTGTCTCCGGCCTTCCTCTGGGACCCTGTTCCTTCCTCCAAGGTCGATCCTTCAGGACTTTGTGTAGCGAGAGTCTGCCGGGGCCATCTCCCCATTTTGTTTGCCTCAATGTATTTTTATTTCTCCCTCATTATTCTAGAAATATGATTTGCCGAGATAAAAACTTAGGCTGCCAGTTCTTTAGCCGCTTGAAAACATCACCCCGTCTCTTCATACCCTTAACTGTGGCTGCCGTCGTGACTGCCGTTCCTTTGCAGATAATCTTTTCTTTGTTCGCTGGCTGTTCATGTTCTGTTTCGTCGTCTTTGGTGTTCAGCAACGGCAGTGTGTGCCTAACGGTGATTTTGTTTTCATTTAGTCTGTTTGGGACGTGATGTCATTCTTAAACCTGAGAGTTCACGTGTTCCATCAATTCTGGAAAACTGTAGCTATCTTCTCTTCCCCGGTTCTCTCCTTCCTCCCGGAACTGCTGTTGGATTTATTTCAGATCCCTCCTCCCATTCTCCTTGTTTCCTATTCTCTCTTCCGTGTCTTCCGTCTCTCGGTCTCCCCGGGAGGCACCCCGAGCTGGCTGCTCTGCGGCCGCTCCCCTCCTTCAGCCCGGTGCTCTCATTCTGGTAATCGCAGTCTTACTTCTAGAAGTTCCATGATTCTTTCGGGCCGTGTTGGGATAACATCTTGGCCTGTTTTCATGCTTTTGGTTCTGCCTTAGTGGCAAAGAAGGTTGTCCATGGAGGCCCTCGGGGACTTACCTGCGTGTCCGGAAGGAGCAGCGGCCCTGGCGGGAGTGGACCTCACGTCCCGCGAGGCTCCGGGGGCTCTGGCGGCTTTCACGCAACCCCCCTGGGCAGCTGGAGCTCAGGGAACGGTGTTGTCTCTGCTACCAAGACCCTTCTCACGCCTGGATCTCCTTCCCACTGTCGCTGCAGAGCCCGGGGACAAGGACGGCGGAAGGGCAGGACGCACAGCACACCCCGGGAACTGGGGTGCTGCACCGGCGGGAACGGGCCACCTGCTGCCTTCTGTTCCGACTGCCAGCCGGACTGTGGCACTTGCCTGAGACCTCCCCACGTCTCGTACTAGTTTACAGATCCTAAATACACAGATTTTATATTCACGCTTCAGGACTCTGCTCTCTGAAGTTCTTGGAGACCGGGTTCTGCGGTTGGTTTCGCTGTCGCTCTGCGCGGCCTGTTTCCCAGTGCAGTGTTTCTGGGTTCCTGCGGGGCTTGCTCTGCGAGAACGTCGTGAAGCTGAGCACGGACCGAGTCCTGTACCGCCACTCCCGCCAGGCGCCGGGCCCACGTGCCTGCGGCTGCTCTGCGTTAACTTTCCCGTATGTGTTTCCAGACCCCACGGTGGTGTAAATTTAAGTCCCGCACTCACAGCAGGGCCACAGGTCTGAATTTTCACTGGAAACACTTCCCAAGGCGTCCTTGGGAAACCTCTTCAAGCTTCGGCTGCTCTTTCTCTTTGCTTGGTCGTGTCAAAGACTGGTCACTGTCAGCCTTCACCCCTTTGTCCTCTGGGGCCTGCAGGTATCAGGCCAGTGACACGGTGGCTCTTGCATGTGTGACTCTGTCTCATGTCCAGTGCTCTGAAGGGCGCAGGGTCACTAAATGACCCCTGTGGTCTGTGCATTGGCCGGCAGGTGCTCAGTCGTCTTCTTGGGCCCCCAGTAGGCCCAGGTCAGACCTGTGCTTGGGCAGTGGCCCCTGGTGCCCTCACTGGCAGGGGTAGGCATGTGCCCTGTGCTCAGAGGCTTGTCAGCCTGTCTCAGAGATGGTGGCTGGCTAAAGGGTGTCGGTCCACCTGCAGGGGCCGAAGGTCCGGAGTCCCTGGTTGGGCCCAGAGTCTCTGTGATCTTTGGACGGTTCCCTCATTTGTGTTCTGTGCTCGGGGAAGCTGTGCCCTCCACACCTCTGGCCACAGTGGGTGAGGGGCAGGGCAAGAGGTGTCCTTTCTTTGAAGCCGGGCTCCAGGCCAGGGCGCAGTCACAGTGGCTGCTCGTGGCAGCTGGCTCCCAGGCCACGCCATGGTGCCTGCAGATGCCTGGTGGGCACAGCATGGCGGGTCCTGCACCAGCCAGCCCAGGACGAGGGTGCTCGGGCGTCGTGCCCCTCCTCTGCCCGGTGCTGACTTTGGCAGCCAAGGCCGTGAGAACATCTGAGCACCTGGCGTCACGGGGTCCTCGCGCACTATCATTTCATGTCAGAAACGCCGGCCCAGAGACTCAAGCACATTGTCGAAGGTCACAAGGGGTTATCAAGCCAGTGTGAAAGGGCATCGTTGTAAACAAACTTGGGGGCATTTTTCTGTTCCTTGTGGATTTTCACTATTCAACGGGCAGTGAGATTTATCTCAGACTTTCGTCCACATTTTCCTACAAAGACAACTCCCTGTGATGTCCTCTAGCATGCTGTGTCTCCCTTTCCGTGTTCCTTGGCTTTGAAAATGCAAAGGTATTACAAATAAGTGCAATAAAAAGCTGATTCCATATAGAATGAAACAAAAAGCTTCTCGTTCTGATTGCATCTGTTAATCTTTTGCACGTCTTCATTAGGACTTGTAGGGTATTGGAAAGATGCATCAAAGTTGGCAATTAAAGTGTCCTTATCAAACACGGGTGCGCCCTCATTCTCTGTGGTCGGCCGAGGTGAGCCTGCGATGTGTCCAGGTGACACTGACCCTGCCTCCTCCCAGCTCGGGCCGCAGCGGGTGTCCACCATCCGGGGTGCACGGACTCAGTCTTCGGCCGTTTCAGGGCCTGAGAGCTCCAGGCATCAAACTGGCAGTGTGTGTGCACTTCAGCCTCATAGCAAAACTGAGGGGTGCTGGGCACCCCCGTCTTGCAGACGGGAGATGAAGAATCGGACAGGTTAGGACAGCACATGGCTCACGGTGGGAGTCTGAGCTCAGGTCTGTTCTCTGAAAGCACAGGCCTCCCTGAGCCTCGGGGTGGTGGCTGGGGGCGCCGGGGGTATTTGTGCAATGCGTGGGGTTTGCAAAGCCGCTCTTCTCCAGGGCCCCCATGCAGCTTTGTGTGCACGGTCCTGCTTTCCCAGCGGGGGCTGCCAGCTGGTCAGGGCACTGGGCCTGGCACTGGGCCTTCTCCACCAGAGCCGCTCAGGTCCCGGCTGCCCTCAGCCAGGGTGGACAGGGGAGAGGGAAGGTGGGCGAGGGGGCTGGAGAGCACGGAGGACGGAGGAGGATTTGACATCTCCGTCCCTGCCTCCCCAGCTGCTGAATGTGGGCATTTGGTTTCAAGAGCTGTGAGTGAGGAATTAGGAAAACTTTTCAGAGAAAAACACTTAAGTAATAGTTTATTGGTCTAATTGAGGAAAGAATTATGGAAATTTATTTTCCAAAGGAATAGGAGTATTTAATCAGACGCTGATAAATAGGTCCGCTGGAGTCTTGCTCAGAATTTCGAAGGGCTTTATCTTCCTCTTGCCGCTGCCATGGTGAGCGGCGTTAGCTCCCTTTGTTGGTACCATTATTCTCGTTCTGTTAATTAATTCCGAGAGCCAGATGTGGCAGCGCGCAGGCATCGGGAGTGGTCCACGCAGGAGCGTCGAGACCACCTGAGAAGGCGCCCGCTGGGATTTCTTTGGGAGGCGGTTGTGAAAGGAGCAGGCGAAGGACCCTCCGCTGAGCCCAGGGTGGGGTCCCCACCACGGCGTCCCTGCCAGGGAGGGTCCTCGGGGTTCGGCAGTCCTCCGTCTCTGGACAGGGCGATATGGCGATGTTTAATGACAAGAGGAAGCTCAGGTCTCCTGCAGGGAGGAGTCGCTGCCAGCTGTGCCCGATCTTTTTTCCTGCATATTCGCAAACACATGCATGTACCTGCTTTCATTTTCCCATCACTGAAGTCACTCGGTGCTCGTTATAGTACCCATTCCCCAACACACACGACAGCAGCATGTCCCGGCCACGCTGTCGTTAGAGACTCATTGTCAGCGTTTACGGATTTCTTCTTTTCCATGGTGAGATGTACCTCAACTTAGTTAGTTATTGCCTTGGCAGATATCTGGGATCTGCCGTCCCTCCCTCCGTGCCCCCATTTGCAGCTAGCAGGAACGTTGTGATGAATGCCCTGTACATTCTTCTTTAGCGTGGAGGGACTTGGATTCAGTGAAAGAAGAACTAACACGTTCAGTGTCTGCGCGGGGACTGAGGCCGGGCTGGTGAGCCAGCGCTTCCCATGCCTGGGACATCCCAGTGAGGGCAGGAGACCTTCTGTCAGGATGTGGCAGAGAGGCTCTGGGCTGGGGTGCACAGCTCTTTGCACATGGAGATATCTAAACAGACTTGTCAATGAAAAAGAAAATACCTGTAGTGAGAATTGTATTAAGAAAATTATATTGCGAGAATTAAATATTAATTTACAAATGGGGGTGCACCTAGGGACAGACTTCCAGGCAGACGCAATGTCTCAAAGGCACGCGTTAGCCCAGGAGTGTTCAGCCCGGGAAAGGCGTGGGGAACACCGTCATCTCCACGAGTTGGAAGGGCTTCACGGGGACGAGGAACGAAAATTTTTCTGGGTGGCTTTGGGGCATAGAGGTGAGACTGGCGAATACAGCTTCAAGGAGACTGATTTTGACTCTAAATGCAGGTGGGCCTTTTAACATGCAGATCTGTCTACTGAAGACTGGGCGGGACTTCCTATCCCTGATGACAGAGTGGATCCAGGAGTGATCCTCTCCCCTCTGCTCCTAACACAGGGTGTGATAAGTAAACTATTTTAAAAAAGAAGTAAAAACCATGTTGAAAAGCCAGAGGACCCAGACCCATGAGTGGAGGGCAGGCCCCGAGGGTGAGCAGAGGCTGGAGCGGTGGGTCCAGGGCGCGGGGACCAGGTGCAGCCCAGATGCTCATCAGAAGCACTGCTGTTGGCCGCACAACCTGTAGGGCCAGGCCGAGGCAGCTGCAAGGTCAGGTGAGAGGAGCAGCGTCCACGTGAGGAGTTGCAGAAGAAAATTGTAAATCACAAGAAGAAACTCACGGCCCCAAGAAACCATCAGGAGACAGCACACCTGGGAAATTGCACGCCCAAGGAAGTAGAAGTAATAACACAATCTGAAAACAAATTTAAGCCGGGAGATTCCGAATCCTCAAGGAGACAGAGGAGGGAATGGAACCCTTGAAATGGGATGGGAGGTTATTTATCTAGGACACGTCCGATTCCTGGGAAGCAGATGCGGAGACAGGAGTTTGGCGCAGGGCATTTATTGAGCAGACTCAGGAGCAATGCCTGTGAGAGACGTGGGGGCGGTCAGGACAGAGCGAAGGGATAAACAGTGACGCACCTGCAACAGAGACGGCGCATGAGCCCCGCAGCGCTCAGAACGTGTGACTCTGGGTGCAAAACGGCCGGCAGCGGGCTTGGGCGGCAGCGCCTGGTTAGGGCAGTGATTTGACGCAGTGATGCTGATTCCTCATTCCGTGGACACGTTTGTGGCTGGCTCCAGTTAGGTGTCCAGGGTCCAGTGCTCTCATTTCCTTCTTGATTAATACAATGCTGATTCCTGGTCCTCATGTGGTTATTGGATTTGTGCTTTCTGTAAACGTTTCTCTTGTATTATAACCTAATCAAATGGCTCCCAGCAATACAACCCTTTGAAACAGTTCTAACTATGAGGACATTTTTCTACTAAAAAGCCATGCATGGTAATGTTCATGTATATTTAACCTCTGTTTTTGTTTGAAATTATTCACATTTGTTGAAAAATAGAAATTTGTTGCTGTGAAAAAAAATCCCCAAAGCAATATAGCCTGAAACCAACAGGAATGCTGGAAGAGTGAGTGTGTGTGTGTGTGTGTGTGTGTGTGTGTGTGTGTGTCTCACAGAGAGGATTGTGCAGCTCACGGCACCTGCCTGGGTGTTCCCAGATGTTCCGTGGCCACATGGTCTCTGGCCTGCGGGGACAGCCAGAGTGGAGTCACCAGGGGTCCAAGCCCAGGCAGTGGTGCCAACGCACAGTTGGACCGTCAGCCACCGGCACCCAGCCCCTCCTCACCTGCTGTATCTGGATTCCCTAAAACTAGACCCAGTGTATGCTCATGACCTCAGGTTTTCTTAAAATGCTTGTTATTCTGCAATTCTGTAGCTGTTTTAATAATACCACTTCAGGGACGCGAAAACCCTTGCTTGGAATAAGCAGTTCTGAATGTTCAGCACCAGGGTTTCAGCAGAAGGCTCTGGAACTTTACCCCCAAAATGACTGTAGGTTTTTGAGTCCCTTTGCTTTTAACGGGACTTCTCCCTTTCCTGACTTGCTCCGCCATTGGCTCAGAATCCCTAACATTTCCCTTAGTGGCTCGGTAGAAACAATCTTTCACATTCTCTCTCCTTGTGTGTGTTCTTGTCCCCAGGCATGCTTGTCGCGGCAGGAACATCATAAAGGCGCTTGCCCCCCGGCCGCCCCGTGTCTGTCGGCTGCCTTGGGTTCCTGGGGCTGCCATAACACGTTATCACAGATCGGGCGGTTTAGACTAACAGGAATCTATCCTCTCACAGTTCTGGAAGCCACAGGTCTGACGGGAATCAAGGCGTCTTGGGGCCACGCTCCCTCCTGAGGCTCGGGGAAGGCGCCTTCCCTGCTTCTCCCAGCTGGTGGCCCAGGTGCGCCCGCCTCTGGCAGGACAACTCCGAGTCTGCTTCCGTCCTCGAGTGGCCTTCCTCGCCGTGCCTTCTCTCTGTCTCTTAAAAGGACACTTGCTGTTGGATTTAGGGCCCCCCAAATCATCCAAGATGATTCAGTCTCGAGATCCTTAACTTAATTGCGTGTACAAAGACCATATTTCCAAATGGGGTCACAGTCACAGTTCTCGGGTGAGGATGTGGCTGTACCTTTTGGGGGCCACCGTTCAATCCACTGCCTCAACCGAGATGCAGATGAAACTGTAGACTCTAAGTGAACATTCGAAGCGTGGGAACCATGGGGAGTTTAACAGTCGAAGAAAACAAGGTGGACTTTATTAGGCTGGGGACGTAATTTGGGCTGAGCCCGTGAACCCCACGACAAAACAAGAGGTCTGTGTTCTGTGGGCAAAGGGCAGCCAGGGGAGGGGTTTGGGGTGGGATGAGAGACTCAGATGTCAGCCACGGCTGTGATGCTACATGCTCTTCCCACGTGTGTCTGTCCCTTCAATCGAACATGACTGCCTCAACCTGGGGGTGGGGGCCTGCCCTGAAGGTGCCGTGTGGACAGCTCTCTCCCGTTTAGCACAACCTCTGACCTGGGGTGCCTGAGCGCAGGGGGCTTTCTGCAGGGCTGTGGGTTCCTGGGGAGGCTGCACTTCCTCTGTGGCTGTGTGGAGGGAAGAGGTTTGGGGTGATGGCCCTGCACACAGCTGCACACGGCCACCCCAAGCCCTGGTGGCAGCCCAGGGTGGGGCTTTCCTGACCCCGTGAATCCTCCAGTCTGTGGGCGAAGTGCCGTGAGGCACGTGGGCAGACGCGCTTGGGGTGGGCCTGCAGACCCCAGGTAAGCATAGCATGGGGTGTGCCCCCCTCCCAAGCCTTCCCAGGGCCAGGACAAGCCCCTCCTGGCCCCAGAGCTGGCTCTTCAGCCCCTGAGGGGCCGCACCCCCTCTCGCACATGCCCTCTGCGAGGCCACCCCCGATTTCCCAGGAGGGCTGGTGGGGGCACCTGGATCTGCGCTGCATCCCGGCTCTCCTAGCCCTGGGACCCCCTCCCCTGCTCTGCACCCCTCTTGGGGCCTGCTTCCGACCCCAGGCCCTACCTCTCCACAAAAGCACACTAAAAATATTTTACGACTGCGTTGGTGTGAAGAGCAGAATGCAGAAGCTGGTATCTCGGGTACTGGGAGGGAGGAAACATTCCCGCCCTGGGCCTGGGCCTGCAGTGCCCATGGATGGGGGTGGGGAGCTCCCCTCTGGACTCGCACCCTGGGGGACCTTGGGGTGTCCTCACACAGTGACTTCATTCTCCAGCTCTGGTCCGCTTTGGTGACAGGAGAGGGCTGGCCTCCGTGTCCCCTCCACCCTACCCCCTGCAGTGCCCAGCGCAGGGCTGGACCCCGAAATAAGGCCTCTGCCCGCCTGAGTGAACAGGTGTCAGGTGAGATCCTACCCAACAGCCCAGCGCCCGCCCGCCTGTCAGGCTTCCAAGCTGTTTCGACTCTGCCGACTCTCATTGCTGCAGGATGGTTACGAGCCCATTGCCTCGGCAGCTGGGAGCTTAATTGGCAAAATTAAGGACATGCACTTAAGAACCTCCAGTAAACATTCAGTGATGAATTAATACGAGCCGGTCGTGCTGGGACTTCTGGTACGGTCAGGGCTGTTCTGTCTGAAAATCAGCCCCAAAGTTGGAGGAAGCCACAGGGGAACCATGTCTTGGCCTGAACTTTCTCTGGGCCATGAGAGTTGAGGACTCGGGGGAGGATGGCGGGGTTCGTGGATTTGGATCTGCAAGAGGAGGAAAGGGGGGTGGGGGACTAACGCCTGTCCTAGAGCCACCCCTCTGACACCTGGGCACCAGAGTGGGCAGCCCAGGCTCTAGGAACACAACCCCCGTCACGCACCATCCTGCCGGGTACAAGGGAGGGTGATTGCTAAAGGGCCCGCAGGGTCCCACTGCCGCGGCGTCTCCAACTGCTCCCCCGTTTGTCGCTGGGTGGAGACAGTAACCAGCCTGCGGGGCCGAACTCTTTCCCTGCATGAACTCACTTCGTTCTCCCCAAAAGCCTCCTCCCGCTAACCTTCCCAGAGCCCCGGGGCAGGACCCCTCTCCAGCACACAGACCCTCATCGTGCAGTGTCTTAGGGCAAGATTACAGGGCACTCTCAGACGTTTTACCCACATTTGCAAATCCTTATCTCCTCTGAGAATTCTGAATTGGCCCCGGGTGGGATACCACGGGATTAAAACCTCAAGGACCCTGTTCGTCCACACCCTCCTCTTGCTCAGGCTCAGAGCATTCGCAGAAATCGCTCTCTCCCGCAGAGGTCACCAGGGGGTCCTCCTGGGCCCATGGATGGGGCCTGAAGCCCGGTTCTGGTTCTTCCAGCGACAGGTGTTTCCCTGAGGGACTTTCTCCGGAGTAGTGTGGTTCACGTGGCAGGGGCTTCTCTGGGGTTTTACTGTGCTTAGTGAGGACAGAACAGGCGACGGTGGGGCAGAGTCCCCCGCAGCAGACTGAATCTGGAGCAGCCAGGGCAGTGGCCCCACTGACGCCCTCAATGTTCGTCTGGGGGGTTAAGAAGGATCTGGAAGGCCGTGGCGCGGTGACCGCCATGCAGGAGAGCCTGGGCGTGGGAGGGGCCGTTTCCCAGGGACAGTTGGGCGACTGAGCTCCCCTGTTGAATCTGGAGATGCCGCGGATCGAGGCCTGGACGGGCAGCGCTGGGCCTCGTGTTACGAGTCCAGGGGGAGTGATGAGGTTGCACGTCGGCACGTCTGACTTCCGAACTCAGTTTGTCACATAGCGGATTGGTTCCCAGACTAGCCAGACATCAGAGTGGCCTGAAGAGTTTTAGAAATGCACATTTCCACGCCTCTCCCCAGCGTCTAAGGCGGTGAGGGACGTCTGGGAGAGGTCCTAACAATCCTGTCATTGCTGGCCCTCTGGATAGTGAGCATATTTTTAGAACATTAAGAAAGTGTTTTAGCCAGCTGAATTAAAAAAAAAGCAAACAGAGAGAGGAACAAAAGAGAGAGAAAGCAAGAATGCTGATGCGCAGCAGTGCTGACAATTAGATTCTAACTCAAGGGCCACCCCACTTACCTGGGGGGTGGGTTGTGGAAAATGCAGGTTTTTGGGACCTAATCCAGACGGCTGCATCCGCATCCTGGGTGTGGCCGTGGAATGTGCATCGTAAACACCTGCCCAGGGGACTCTGGGGCCAGGGAACTAGAGACTGCCAGAGACTGCCGCCTCCTGGGTCCTTCTGGTCCTGTGCCCTGCGGCTCAGGACATGCCAGACACTGGTGACGTGGCTTCATGAATAATGCATGCTGGGGTCAGCTGCAGGGTCAGCACAAACTCAAACCCGCAGAAGCAGCCTGGGAGGTGGGGCCTTCGCTATGCCCCCACAGGCCGGCATCACTGGCAGCTCTGCGTAGACCAGCTGTGGCTTCCGTGGAGGGTGGAGAGGGCCCAGGCGGTGGCCGGCTGGCCTGGCCGTCCTGCGTGTCCTCGCCTGGCCTGGTCTGGTGCAGGCTCGGCTGGGGGTGCAGGTGCAGAGGCCTCCCCAGAAGTCGGTTCCCTGATCTGTTTGCACTGAACACCGGCCCCACACTCACAGCCAAATCCATCAGCCTGTGGACAGACAACCTCGGGGACCGCCCCCGGGCCTGGGGTTGTCACATCCCATCCTAGTTGCCTTCATTTGGTGCCCTTGCTTTGTATTCATTTGTTTAGCAAATTTAATTGAGTCAAAGTTGATTTCCTTTTCGGCGTTATCACACAGCGCTGGCGGCGTGGGACGTGGGGTAGCTCTTCTGGAGGGCGTTTTAGCAACATACACTGAGGAGCGCGCAGACACCCTCAGATCTGCGAATTTCTCAGCTAGGAATTTATTGCAAATGTCTTCAAGACTCAGCAATGAAGATACACATCTCGGCAGTACCTATAATATCAGAAGCTTGGAAATAGCCTAAATATTCCCTGTTATGAATGAGTCCCGATGGAGGACGGGGGAGCTACCTAATGGCATGTTATTCTATCATTAAAACACAACATTCAGAAAAGAAGCGTTAATCATATGGGAAAATCTCGTAATAAAGTTTTAAATGGCATCAAAAGAGCAGGCACAGCAAACCTCAGTTTGGTTAGAGATGAGAAATGAAAACAACGTACGTGAGCAGGCCCACAGGTGCGTGTCGGTGTGTGTCTATGTGCACGGCGAGCCGCTGGAACGTGTGTCTGGAAGTGCACGTCACATGCCAGGTGCTGGAGGGAGCACCGCTGTGCGGTGTGGTTCAAACAACCTCCCTTTTCTTGTGTGTTTTTAAATTTTCTACAACAAAAAGGTAGGTTTTAAAAATTGTAATACAAAAAGCCTACGGCGGAGGTCATTTTCTGGGATCCACTTTGTTCTGAGGCGCCGTGATGCTCGGTGCTGGGGAAACGCGTCCACACCTCTTGCTCGGAGACGCTCCCGCTGACGGGGAGGCGCTGCGTGGCCGGCGTCCCCAGGGTTCACCATGTGGCCACACACGTTAGCGTGTCCTTCCCTCTAAGCCGAGTAGTGCTCCATGGCGTGGATGCGCCAGGTTTTCTCGTCCATCCTTCTGTCCGTGGGCACTTGGGCGTGTCCACCTTTTGGCCGTCAGCAATGCTGCCGTGAACACGGGTGCGCGAACGTCCGCTCCATCTGCTTTCCGTCCTTTTGGTACATACCCAGAGCGGAATTGCGGGATCACGTGGTGATTTTGTCTTTGATATGTTGAGGCACTGCCACGCTGTTCCTACACCCGCAGCCGTGCACGGCGACTCCACGGCGGGGCACGTTTCTCCGCCAGGCTCCACGCGTCGGAAGCGCTGTCTCAGTGTGTCCTAAAGACACTGCGTGTTTCCATGTTGTGCTTGCCGAGTGGCAATTGCCTGGCAGACTGTGTCCAGGCCTGAGCTACGACGTCGGCAGGTGGGAGCGGCCTTCCTCGCTGCTGCCCTTTGTGGCTCCTGAGACCCATCAGGGCCGTTCTGTGTGCTGGGGTGGTGCTGACACAGTGACCTCGGCCTGCTGTTCCTGCTCTCTGGACACGCAGTCAGGGTCCGGCTGCTGTGGTGGCTGTGGGACGTGTTTTTAGAGACAGGGTCTTGCTCTGTCACCCAGGCTGGAGTGCAGTGTCGTGATGATAGCTCACTGCAGCCTCCAACTCCCGGGCTCCAGCGATCCTCCTGCCTGGGCTCCCAAGGTGCTGGGACGATGGGTGTGAGCCGCCACACCCGGCCTGCTGCGGGATTTTGTGGGGAGCGGCTAAAGCCGAGCTGCCCATGATGGCCACTCCAGGATCTCTCTGGTGACTGCAGGCCCTCCCTGGCCTGGGAAGCCGTGGCCAGCCCCAGAGTGCCAGTGTGTCCTTCTGAACCTGGCCCATGACTTTGACCACTGGACGAGTTGGGATATCTGAGTTTTGCCCAGTTTTGAGTTTTATTTTTTCTTAAACAAGGCGGATTTGGAGACGAAAGCAGAAGATCCTGTGAGATCTGGCTGGTAGAAACGTGACGGCGGGAAGGAACTTCAGGAATGATTTGGCCCAAACCCCCGTGTTTTACCAGTGGGAAAACAGGCCCGTATGGGACAGGCGACTTGCCCAGGGTCACAAAGCAGCTGTCAACAGGGTCAGGGCAGCTCAGTGTGTCCACGCAGGTCCTGAGCCCAGGGACCAGGAGTAGCAACGGGGACAGCTGGCACTTTCAGACTCCTGCTTGTGCCGGGCACCATCCTAAGTAGACTAACGGTAGGCTCTAGTATCAACCGCTCTTTACAGATGAGGGCATGGATGCACAGAGAGGTGCAGTTTCTCAGTGGAGGTCACACAGCTGGGAAGTGTCCAGGCCACTGGGCTCTTGACCCCAAAGTAACGCCGACTGCTTGAGATACAACCTTAGGTCGGGCTTGGGGCCTCACTTTGGTTTCTGTCCTTAGACAGTGTGGCCGGGAGAGGTCAGGAGTGTCATGGTGAAGTTCGCAGAGCGCTAAGAGAATGAACACTTGTCAGTGAAGAGGGGCCCCCAGCGGGAAGGGACAGGCACCTTCCCGAAGGCCACGGCTGCTGCCAGCTCTGCCGGCTGAGACTCGAGGGGTCGTCAATCCTTGATGGGGACTGCCCCACGCAGGGAGCCGGCTGTGGGCATCACACGCCCACAGGAGCGTTTATGGGTCTTTGAGAGCCCGTCTCTCAAACGAGGAGTGGGGCAGGCCACATGGAGGCTGGGAGTTAGGTCGTGTTCTGGGAAGCAAGGCCTGATGGGACGGTTGCCTGTCACCTCTGCAGGGAGCTTTCTGCCGTGGGTATGTATCTTCCAGCAGGGAAACCGCACTCCCTGACCATGTGTGACCAGGGAGACATTTGTTCAGGGCTGAGCGAGTGCCCGGCCAGAACCTTCCTGCAAGATCATGGCTCTGTCACAGGGTATGTCTTTTTAATAATGTGATGTTTCGGTGGCTCTGACTTGGTGTCAGCCCTGAGTGCACTCAGGGTGCCAAGAACATAAGAGCCCCCCCCCAAAGCCTGTCTGCCACCAGGAACACAGGGGCACCCCCACCTGTCTGCAGCCCGAGCCCACTTGCGTGAGTGGGGCAATGGGTTGTAGCAGGGCACGTCTTTGGTAAGACACTGTCCTTTGGCCAATGGTCACAGCAGAAACGAAACACACGTCTGCCATGGAGGAGGTGCCTCGCTCGGGCTTCATGGCATGAGTCATGGCAGATGCTGAAACGTGAGAGAGGGTAATGGGCCGGGCCGTGTCGGTCCCAGAGGTCAAGCCCTGTGACATCCCCAGAGGGACCGGTGGGTTGAAGAAAAGCCAGAACGTCCCGCTACACAGAAACGTAGCCATAGAAACACAGCTCGCCTGGTTGTCTTGCCAACACCTAGGCACCAGCTGGTGTTTGTTGCTTCATCTTGATTTTAAAATGCTCAGGATGTGTGTGCCTCATATATGTGTGTGGTGTATGTGAGTTGTGCATATGTGTATATTTGTGTGTGTGTGAATGCGTGCGTGAAGTTGAACGTTCAACCGTGTTGATCTACACAGAGAGCAAATCTGCGGTTCGATCTATGTATCTGTGTGAGTGTGTGTGTTTCATATAACACCATGGGAAAGCAGTGGGGTCTGGAAACCAGAGGAAGGCGCACAGAGGCAGGCGTTCCGCTGGGCTCCCGGCGCACTGGGACCTGTTGCCTTCCGCCGTGCGCGTCCTGCACACGTAAGTCCACGGACAGAGGGGCCCCCTCCCCACTGGCCGCAGCTCCGACTCCCTGGCAGGGCACAGTTCTTCACACCCACGCAGCGTGCCTGCCCCGCTGGCTCCTGCCCCGCCCAGCCCGTCTCCTCCTTTCTGCCCTCCCTGGTGCCCTGCAGACCAGCCGCTGTGGACGGCATCTCCTGGCGGCCCCTTTCTGTCTGGGCTCAGGTTAGGTTCAGGCTGCAGGCCAGCTAGACGCGGGCGTGGGAGGACAGTGGGCAGAGTGTCTCCCTCTCGCTCTTGCTCTGGCTCTGGTGCCCGTCCCCTGGCACCTGGGGGGTGTTCCCTTCCCATTTCTCTGTTTCGCTGGCTGTGTAGCCATGCTCTTCCTTCGGCCTGTGGCCCTCATGCCCAGGGGTGCAACGGCTGGGCTGTGGGCGCTTCACCATCTAGGTGGTAGTTGTAGTAGAGCTTCTCCACCTGGTCCTTGCGGGTGAGTCCTTCTCCCGGCAGGTCCTGGTGGGTGCAGCGCTGCGCTAGATGTCAGCACGTCCAGACGTCACGACCACCTGCGACACGGTGACCTGGAAATTCTCCTGCTGCTGGTGCTGTGTTTGCATGTAGTTGACACCTAACGAGGGACCTGCACAGCCAGGTTCCGGGGTGGGACGTGTTGTCATGACCAGACGTGCACGTGGTTGTCTCCAGCTGAGAGTCAAAACGGCAGCAGCAGGCGCTGGAAACGTCTGTACGGACCTTTGTCCTCTGAAAGGCCTGACTCGTAGGTGCTGACACTGGTATTTAGAACTGAAGGGTTATGAGCACAACAATTTCTTGGGATCTTCTCACCTGCGGGGGACAATCCCCGGCCGTTCTCTGCAAACTCAAATCGCTCCGTCTGCGAGGCAGGGCGAGCTGCCATGGAGGTACCGAAGTCCTCACTTCAAGGCTGAGAGTTAAAGCGACTCACTCAAAGGCACGCATTTTATAAATAGAATGTAATTTGCAACCAGGTAATTTACATTTTATGTCTTTTTAAAAACACGCCAGAGTGCCAATTATGTAATTGTCTCTGACTTGCTCTGATTCTGCCCGTCCCCTGGGTCTCGTATCCTGTGCGACTGCAACATCCCCGCGAGCTCATTGTGCAAAAAGGAGGTGTCACGAGAGGACGGTTTCACCTTTCCCCGTCCCCCCGGGAAGCAACACCTTGGCTGTCCATTTACAAAGATCCAGGAGAACGGGGTAGCCCAACGCGCCGCTGGCAACTACCATTCTTTTAACCAGTTGATGTAATCACTGAATTGCGACAAAACCCACAATAGCCAGCCCACCTGCCGGCTTGGTGGCACGGTGGCGGCACCAGTGTCCGTGTGAACCTCCGTCGACGGGGAGGGCCGGGGTCGGGCGGGGCTGAGTGCGTGACTGCAGATGCTGTCCCTTACCCTTCGACTGTTGTTCCAGAAGGGAGTGCAGTGCTGGTGACAAAACCGGCCTTGGACGATATCCCAGCATGTCAAGACCTCTGCTTTTTTGCTTTTTTAGATAAAATTTTCATTTTGGAGTGACTTTACATTTACAGAAAAGTTGCAAAGACGGTACAGAGAGTATCTGTGCCGTCCTCGGCCGGGCTCGCCCGATGTCAGCATCCTATCGGATACATTTGGCCCACCCAATGGCCTCATCTGACATTGATCACCTTTTTAAAGACCCTCTCTTCAAATGCAGTCGCACTCTGAGGTCTTGGGGGTTGGGACTTCAGCATGGGAATTTTAAAGGGACCCAATTCAGCCCACGACACACATGAATGAGGCTGGAGCAGCCTGTGGGGTTCCCACGAGTGGATGGGCCGAGAGTGGCTGTGCAGTCTGAGGCTGAGGGCGGCGGTGTGGGCCGGAGACTGGGGAGAGGACCACGTATAATCAGGAGGGAATAGAGTTTACCAGCAGATTGTGTTTTCTGACTTGGCCGCCATGAGCCCTCCCTCCTACACGCTCTTCTTACTACGTGGGTTGAGCCTCCCCTTGAGAGGGGGTCTAGATCCTCTCTGCTTGAGTCTGGCTGGGACAGTCTCCAGGGAAAGTGATACTCTGTGACTCACGAGGCCACGTCACAGGAAGTGTTGTGGCTTCCACCGGGCTCTCCCGGGAAGCTTGCTCTTGGAGCCCAGCTCTCACAGTGTGAGGGTGCAGAGACGGCAACGGAGGGGCCGCGTGTGGGTGCTCTGGTGGACGGTGCCCGCCGAGGTCCAGCTGATGGCAGCATCACCCTCCAGACATGTGAGTGAGTGAGCACCTCCCTGAGAGACCCGATGCCAACCGCCCAGCTGAGCCCAGGCAGCCGCCAGACTGCAAGAGGTTATAACCAAAGCCTGTTGTCGTCATAAGCCCCTAAATTTGGGGAGTGATTCACTCTCCAGCATTAAGTAGAATCACTGTTTTCTCTCCTGCTTTGGGGAATGAAATGAGATTTATCGTATGGTGCTTCTAAGCTTAGTTAGGTTGAGACACAGGAGACATGAAATACGGCTGGGCATGCGCGCTCATGTTCCCACCAGTTTATGGGCAGCGCACCGTGGAGGCAGCCTGGAGTCTAGAAATGGCAGGTTTGTAAAAAGCAGGGCTCATTAATCAAACCTAATGGTCTCTGATGTTTTTACGATTCAGTTTTGCTAATTGTCGTCTTTCAATCTGTGATTCTCCTATGGAACTTACTCAAATGATCTCACTTTCTACGGTTGAAGTGAGAATCTCAGTGCATAGATTTCTGAGTGTAATTTTTAAAAAAAGCACAAGGAAGGAGTTTGATTAAATAGACTTTTATAGCCTTGGTTTCCTAAACAACAAGAGTTAATTACAGGGGGTGTCATTTGCCATTGTATACAACTCTTCATCCATGGAATTCTGAGCAGTTTCCTGAAACTTGAAATGTCAATCTTGCATTTATTTGGTATGCAAATAAAGCATGTAAAATATTCCATCAAGCACTTTAAATAGTCAGCCAAACATATCTTTTTTATTATTAGATCAGGAAACTCAAATACAGTTACTTTTTATTGGCTTAATTAGCATACTGAAAATACAATTTGGTGTAAACTTATTCTTTTCTCATCAAAGCTTGAAACACCAGCAACTGTTGTGCGGGATTTGAAATTACATTCTTTAAGGTAAATAGCTGTGTTTTCTATTAATGCCCTTATTATTTATTTAGACCCAGACAGGAAGGCAGCCTTGGGATGAAAGCCTTCATTTAAAGGCTGATGGTGATTTTCTGTTTGTTTCATGCTGAACTTAGATTGCCCCTCTAAGAAGGAAATTTCCTTTCTGCACAAAGGCTGATAGCATTCCAGGGTCCTGGCCATGGGAACCCCACCCTGGTGCCTTCCCGGCAAGTCAGTGGAGCTAGGGGCAGGGCATGTGGGTCTTCCAGGTGGGACCAGCCCTGGGAGACGGGGGAGCAGAGATGGGAAGGAGGGAAGAGTCTGGGAGGTGACTCTGGGGGTGGGTGGGGGCTCCTCAGCTCCTACCTTCCCCACAGGGCTGCAGTGTTGGGTTTGGCCTCCACCTCCCCAGGGCCTTCTTTAAAAACGCAGAGCAGGTGCCGGTGGGGAGAGATAAGAAGAGGGGTGAGGGCTGAGGGGGGGCTGGGAGGTCTGAGGCGGGGGCAGCTCTGTGAGTAGACCAGGAGCCCAGGGACAGACTCCAGGGCTGTGTCACACTCACTTGCCCCAGTGGGGCCAGGGCATCTTGCTGCAGAGGGTCTCCTGATGCCGCGTTCTGCCCGACTCCACCTCCATCCTCCCTAAAAGTCCACAGAAGGTACTTCAGGGTTAACTGTGGGAGGTGACACTGCGGCTGGAAGGCCTGCACCCCCACCCCGCCTTGCTGAATTCCCTTACCCGGAAAGGACGCTGCCCGTCCAGGATCGTAAGGGAAGACAAGTGGCTTCAATCTCCAAGACGAGGGTGGGTGGGGTTGGGGGGAGGACCTGGGAGAAGTGGGAAGGTGGGACGTGGTGGACTCCTCACTTCTCAAAATGCCTTTCCTGCGCAGGGGTTGGGGAGGTGCTGCGAGGGTGCAGCTGGGCCCTGCGGAAGGGTGGGGGCAGGGCAGGGGGCCCAGGGCGGGAGCTCATCCTGCAGCCTTGACCCAGGTCCCGCCCCGTGTGAACCCTCTCCAGGGAACCTGGACCTGAGTGACTGTGGCTGTGCCCCACGGGGAGGCCGTGACAGCCCAGAGCCCACCGCCCGGCCCGCCTGCATAGAGGGTACAACCAACCCCTCAGCTCCGTGTGGCTAAGTGCACAAGCCAGGGTCCTCGTGTCCTTCCACTCTGGCCACTCTCCCTCCCTCTGGTGCTCTTTGGGGTGGGGCGTCCTGCCATTGCCACCTTGGTGGTTCCCTCCAAAAGGACACCATTGCATCTAGGGTGTGGGTGTTCCTCCTGCCTCCTACACACAGTCAGGCTCTGCTCTGTGCAGACACGAGGGTGGCACCCTTCCCAGCCTAGACGTTTGTCACTTGGGCCTGAAGCAGCCCTGTAGGCCCTGAAGAAGCCCCTTCTGCTCCCAGGGCCAGGCAGGAGTCATGGGTGGGGCCGGCTGGGGCAGGGCAGACCCCTTCTGTCCTCAGCTGTGTCCTCCAGGCCCCTGCAGACCTCCCTTCCCTGTGTCTGCCTCCTGCCAATGCTCGGGCTGCAACGCCCTGGCAGGAACGGCTTTCCACCTGTAAAAATCTCAGGACCACCCCCAAGTCCTTATGCCCTGGGAAGGCCTGGCCACACGGGTCATTCATTAAGACGCTCCTTGCTGGGCCTCGTAAGCAAGGACACGCCAGCTGCAGCTCTGAGTCCGCAGGCGACACGCAGCTCCTAGAACCAAAGTTTGTTCCGATTCCAGTCTAACAGTGACTTACAAGCTTGTCTTCACAGGCGCAGAACAGACAAGACAGGGTCAGACCCTCTTCCACCTACCGGGGCGGCGGCATAGTCGACGCCTCCTTCCCCGCCTCTTCTAGCACGCGCCTTGTGTTGTGCAGACTGCAGATTCTCCTGGGTCTCGCAAGGGCGTAACCATTTGTCTCACTACCCCCTTCCTTTCTTCCGTGTGCCTTTAAATGCTGGAACTTCCAGATTCCCCTTTGTGAGAACAGCTTCGTCTGCAGGTTGTGTTTCTCCCGGGTGCGTCCTCAACTTTAACTAATAAATCTCCATTGATGGAGACTTTCGCCTCCATCCCTTGTTTTGGGTTGACACACTGATCTCCCTGCGGAAACCTTCACCGAGAGGAGACTTTCCTCGGAAGCGTAGACCAGCAAGGCAGAGACGCGCAGAGCTGTCCTCCTTCTGCAGGGGGCCGGGCCAGGGAGCTCTGGGCCCCCCTATCTGACCTCTCCCTCCACAGCAGGTCCTAGGGAAGTTCCCAGAAACGGTTGCAACAGCTTGAAAACGCCTGTGAACAGTCATAATTTTCTGTGTCCTCTCCACGTATATGACAACTAAGAATTTTCCAGGCCTCCTGCATAGGGGACATGCCGCATTCCTTTATTTCTCTAAATTGAGTTAACGCCGGCTTAGCTGTTAATCATCCTGCTGGTTGGGAGAGGGGAGGTCTCGGAATATTGGGGGCTCCTGCTCCTTCCCCTGGGGTCTCCCAAGGACCCGGAGATGGGGAGGGGTCTGTCCTGCTCCCGCCCTGCTCATGGATCCAGAGCTCAGGTCTGCTCGAGGCCCCACTAGGGAGGCACGACCCTTCCCTCTGGTGACTCCTGTGCCAAGGTGCCTGGCGTTTGCTGCTCCCATTCAAGGCCCTCTGCCCCTGTGCCGTGGCCCAGAGGGTCCTCCCTGGGTGGCACCCAGGGCCCTGCGTCCTCTCAGCCTGGGCAGTCAGCTCCGTCTGCAGGGCATGGGCTCTGTCAGTCAGGAACAACACGGCTCCATCCCGGAGCACTGACATTAGATGTGCTGGTTACAGAGATGCCCTGGCACCGTTTGGAGAAGGCTGGAGGGACTCTGCTCTCCATCCTGTGCCAGGTCTGTTCATGGCAGAGCAGCCCAAGGTGGCCCCGATGCATATGTGAGCCTTCTACGGCTGCTGGGACGAACACTCATGCATTATGCGGCTCAGACAACAGATTTGTGACCTTATCTTAAAAGGGGTAAAAGTCCAAAATCGGGCAGGAAGCTGCACTCCCGGAGGCTTGGAGGAGAATCTGTTCCCGCCTCTGCTCCTCCAACTCTGACCCTCCTGCCTCCCTCCTGGGAGGACCCTGTGCTTCCCCTGGAAACGCTGGCTGTGGCAGGGTCATCTCCAGCTCTGTCACAGCTGAGGCCCTGCTGCTGCATGAGGCGATACCCACAGGTCCTGGGCTTCAGACAGGGGCGTCTTTGTCTGCTGGCTACGCTAATGTGTGAGCCCCTCACCCTGGGTCGCACGCAGACTTGCGCCCCCCCCCCCCGCCTGGCCCCCCGACTCCGCTCTGGGCCATTTGGCCTCCCTCTAACCCTGCCTCGGCCTGTGTTTCTTAGGGACTCTTCGGAGGGCCTTGCTCTGCCCGCCCCATGGACCTGGGCCCTGCTGGCCCCTGGGTCTCAGCTTCCTGTGTGCACACGGGGACAGTAATCCTGCCTCGCCAGGTTGTGTGGTTAAGCAAGGCTTTCTGTGCCTGGGGCTGGCGTGGTGCTTACGGATCAGCTGCCGGCCCCTGATTTTACAGGTGAGGGCACCAACTCTCCTGTTGACTCTCATGCAACTGAAAGTGGAAATAATTGAAATACAGAATCGACAAAACCCGCATCTTTGGCAGCTTCAGCGCAAGCGACCTCCGGGCACTGGTCTCCAGCCTCTGCGCTGGGGACCCGCGGGCCTCGGAGCGTGTGGGTGGGGGCTGTGTGTGGCAGCCAGCACATTGGGGGCCTTAAAATATACAATAGGTATAAATTCGTTTTTCTACATAAACTTTTTTTTTCACTTTTTTCATTCCTCTGTTCTGCATTTAAAATGTCAGCAAATCTTCTCCTATTTGGCGATGGTGTGGTTTGTTTTCTTAGTGGCTCGAAACCGTGTTTTCCTCCGTCACGTGTAATGCATTTCTCGTGTTGGAGCAGGAACCTCTTCCCCGAGCCGGTGTGTTTCTGTAATACAAACAGAAGAGCTTTTAAAATTAACATGACATCAGAGACCTGGGTTTGCTGTGAAATTTCTCCAAGAACACAGCCCGTGCATATAAATGCTGCACCTCTGCCTGGATTCGGTGAGTGACTCTTGAACACCTCCACGGGGGCGGGCACGAAACCTGGCGCGTAGCCTCCCTGCCCTAACCCCAGCAGGGGCTCATGGCTGCTGGCGGCGCAAGAGCCCTGCAGGGAGACGCAGGGGCGGGCGCGGAGCCCAGCTGAGTGGCAGCCCAGCCTGGTGAAACAGGAGCGGGAGGGGCGGTGGGATGGTGCTTTAGGAAGAGGGACAGCTGCCGGCAAGGGGAGGAGGCAGGGAGGCTGGTGGAGGCTGCCTGAGGCCCACCCAAGGGTTGGCCGGGCTGGCAGCTCTGACGGTAGCAATCTGGAGACGGGAGTGAGCATTTCTCAGCACAAGTCTCTCAGCCAAGTGCTGCCCCTGTCACGCCTGTGCACCGTGAGGGGACTCTGTGGGCAGGTCTCCCCTCCAGGTCTGGGCAGACCAGGCTTCTCAGGGGTGGGCTGCGGGCAGGAGCTCAGGCGGGGCCAGCAGGGGGGGCAGGTCCCAGGAATGATGATGCCAAGTGTCCCTGCCAGGGACCCAGACTGCAGAGAGCCAGGAAGATGCTGGTGAGGAGGGCACGTGCCCAACACGGCTGCGGGAGGATCGGTGGACAGATGTGGCCCTGGAGGGACATTCAGCCTTTGTCAGCCGAGCGTGGCTTTGGCTCATGTCTTCTCCTGGCCCTCGTGTGCCTAAGACACAGAATTCAGGGCAAATGTATCCGGCGCCACTTCCCGCT
Organism: Avahi laniger; assembly: GCA_963575035.1. Classification (NCBI taxonomy): domain Eukaryota; kingdom Metazoa; phylum Chordata; class Mammalia; order Primates; family Indriidae; genus Avahi; species Avahi laniger. Next base: position 25,337 of record CAUYSK010064099.1, on the reverse strand, counting down.
CTGTTCTGTTCCTGGGTGTGCAGGCACTGTTGTGTGTCGTTTAATTCTTACGGGCACTTCCGCTGAGCGCTGGATGCGGGTAACAAGGTCTGCGGATATTTGTGGCCACCTGAAATGCCATGAGGGTGAGCAATTTTAGGACTTCCCAGTGCACGTTTTCATTTTATTGTAGGTCATTTTAGACAAATGGAAATCAGATTTGAAGGAAGCATCATATAAAATCGTGCTTTCCGAGGGCCGGTTGCTACTGACCCAGACCCAGCAGTGGGCGCACTGTAAAATGTCCCAGAAAATCATCCCGAAAAGGGCAGGGACGCAGGGCAACCCCACTCAGGAAGGGCAGGAGCACCCCAGCAGTAGTTTTCGGTGACGCCTGGACGTGACTTGGCAGGGGGTGTGCTCGGGGGGGGGGACCTGGCACCCCGGCCTATGGTGCCTGCCACCGCCCCCCCTGTGGTGACCACCGGCAAGGCCCATCTGCCCCCGTGTTGGACCAGCAGGTCCTAGGAGCTGCAGAGCAGGCTGGATTTTTCCAAAGACTTTGTGAATGAGCTTTTGTGCTTCTCTGCAGGGTGAGACTGCCTGCAGGACAGGGACTTTGGAAGAAAGACCTGGTATCTTCTGGTACGTTAGCCTGTGGGGGGAGGCCTGGGCTCTGGACACGGACCCTGCTGGCTGGAGCTCTGGAAGCATCTGGTTGAGAAAGGAAGAGCATTTAATGCAAGGAAAGGGGCTGAGATAAGTGAAGGTTAAGTAGAAAAACAGAACAGTAAATCACTGTGATCCGCGTTGTGCACTATAAAAATGGAGACAGGCGTGTGGGATGAAGATCTGGAAGAGTCTACATCAAAATAGAAGTCGTGGCTATTTCCGGGTGATAGGGTTGCAGGTGATTGTGGTGCTGGGTTTGTCTGTATTTTCAAGATTTTCTACAGCAACATGCACTTAGAGAAAGAGAGGGCCTGTGAGGAAGGGCGCTTGGTGAGAGCTGGGGGTTCCCCGCCCAGCGGGGAACAGGGCGGCAGCCAGGTGTGTCTTCTGCGGTTGCTCATTCTTCCTCGGTTTCTGCATTTTCCAAGGCTAGTCCAGGCCACTCGGTAACCTGGCCACGCAGGGCCACCTCCTGGCCCTCCTCTGGCCCTGCCAGCTGGACTTTCCCCTGACATGTACTCAGGTGCAGTTGGGAGCCAGCCGAGACACGCTCCGCGAGCGCATTGTGGGCTCCCGCCAGGCCCGGCTCCTCTGGTGGCACCGCCCTGCGCTGCCCCTGGCCGATGGGACTGTTCGCAACTAGTTTCCCTGTCCCCATCCTGCTGTCCCTGTTCCTGGCCGTGGAGCCGGCCATGGAACTGCAGCTGCCCTCCTGCCAGGAGGCTTTGCCGCCTCGCCTGGGCATCGGCCTGGGCTCTCACGCTGTGTCTGGAGGGATTAGCACCTGTGCCCAACTCAACACCTCCAGGGGGGCCCTGCCCCTGGAACTCTGCCTGGCCACCCTCCCTGGGGCTGGGCCTGTTCACTGCCCACCACCTCCAGCCACTGCACAGGCTCCCACCCCCCGCCGCTGGACCCCGCGGGTGGCGCTGTTGGAGGAGGCGCGCGCTCATTTCCCCGGCGGCTGCAGCAAATGGCCACAGCTCTAGTAGCTGACATGATGCTCCTCTGTGGACTCTCAGGGTCTGGGGCTTGGTCCAACATGGCGAGGCCAGATCCCTGCCCGGGACCTCGCTGGGCTGAAATCAAGGTGTCAGCTGGGGCTGCGGTTCACCCGGGGCTCAACCTTGCTGGTGTTGGCAGAATCCGTTTCTCCTCCTTCCCAAGCCTGCCAGGATGCTCCTCGCACTTCGATTCTAACATTCTCTTCTCCTTTCCTCTTCTGCGTTTAAAGGCTCACGTGACTGAGTTCACCCAGATGAGGCCAATCTCTCTATTGTAACATCAGCTGACTAGTAACTAACTACATCTGCGAAGTCCACTTTTCATTGTAACAGAATCACGGGAGCGATGCCAGAGGGCACAGGTCACAGGGCCCGAATTCCTCCTCCCAGCGCAGGCACCGCCGTGGCTAGAGCCCACGAGGCCACACAGCCTCCACCCCCACCCTCTCCTGGCCCGGCAGGCATGCGGGCTTTGACGCTGGCCAGGGCTGTGACCAGGGCCCTGCACTCTTGGACATTGTGATTCGAACCAAAGTTCTGACCAAACACACCCCTTGTCCCCTGCCCCTCTCTCCTGCCCACCTGCCTCTCCCTGCACGGTGACTGGCCGTGGCCAAGGCCGAAAGCCCCAATCCAGGGCCAAAGCTGGGAGGCCACTGGGAGGTCATTACTGTGTGAAATAAGGAAACATTTTCCAACAGGCTGTGTAGACCGACACTGTTAGAGCTACCTCGGGGGTAGTGAGCCTCCCATCGCAGAAGCAATCAAGCTGAGGCTGTATACACACATTTTCCTTCCAGTATGAGAAGGGTGGTTGAACACGACAATTTCTAAAGCTTTCGTCCTCTGGGAGAGTCTGGAATTTTGTGAATTCTGCCTTAGGGACCCTCAGGCAGTGGCCACGTGCCTTTGTACACGTCACATTTCCCGGGTCCCCCTCTCTGGGGAAGCAGCAGACACTTGGCAGTGAGGGGGACGGCCGTGGGTGACTGCCCAGATTTGACTGAAGTGAGATTATTCGCTTTGTTAATGTTCTTGATCCTCCGAGATTCCGTTTGAGTATCTGAGACTATGGGCTTATTCGTGGTGTGTGGCGAAGGAAAACCTCGTTTTAAAAGGTAAATATCACCAGCCTCAAGGAAAAGTCCCCCAGGATGAAGTTTGATTTATAGCGTGAAACAGAAAGAGACAGCGGGGATTCTGCTCACAAATGCGAGTCATGACCCTGATTTGTGTGCATCTGGGGTGGCAGGAGGCAGGTGGGCTGGGTTACCAGGGTCCCGCAGGTGTGAAGACGCGGCCACGGGAGGGGCTTCGCGCCGAGAGAGCGGCGCGTGCGCTGGGGGCGTGGGAGCTGGGTCGGCTGTTGACTGCTTTACAAATAAGGTGATTGATTAGAAACTCTTGGAGGACTGGGGGGTGCCGCGCACATGCGAGATCCGCTGCGGAAACTGCGGGCAGGAGGGTCAACTCCCAGCCAGAGAGGAGTATGCGATGAAGACGCCTTGGCAGGGAGAGCGAAGACGGGCAGCAAAACCCGGTCTGGGACTCGGAACCTGGTCTGGTCTGGGACGTGCTGCTCGGAAGACCCCTTGGAATCTCTGTGCCTCAGTTTACAACGAGGATAGCAAAGCGTCCTGGCCTTAGCGGGGCTGGGTGCCCTGAGGATGGAGTGAGTGTCCACCTGGGCTCAGCGTCGGAGCCAGTACGTGGCAGTGGACCCGACGCTGTGCACTCGGGACCCTCCCTGAGCATGGAGAGGACCTCAGGGAAGGAGTCAGAGACCGCTCTGTCCCACCCGGGCACAGCGGCGGGGGGACCCAGGTCCTCACCAGGGGCTTTGCTGCGCCCACCTTCCCCGTGAAGGGCGTTTAGCACGGCCACATTTGTGTCCTCGATGAATAGAATTTTGTGAGCAAAAATGGCTTAAGTCTAAAGAGAAGTCACTCCCCGTATTCTGAGGGGAAAAGCTGCGATAATCCCATCACCATTAAGCCATGCACTGGCGGCGGCCACAAAGCGGACACAGGTTTGCGTTCAGTTCAAATAAACACCGAAAACTGGCAGTTCAGAAATCAGCCCTTCCGCTGCAAAGGAAAGCAGACTGAGAACCCCAGCCCTGCCGCGGGATCGAGTTTGACGGAATCAGTCCTGAAGCCAAGTGTGGCTGTTCTTTACACCGAATTTCCAAAACATCAACTACATGAGGTACGGTTTACATGGACTAAAACGCACCACGGTACGTGCATTTTGATGAGTTTTCACACACTTACACACCTGTGCAGCCCCGGCCCCAGCAAAGATCCGACCACCTCTTTTACCCCAGTGAATGCCCAGGCCAGCGTCTTCTGCACCCCTGCAAGCCCTGATCTGCTCTCTGTTACTGTAGATCAGGTGTGTTGTTTTCAGAATTTAACTCAGATGGAACAATTAGTGTTTGTTCCTTTGTGTCTGGTTTCTTTTGATTGGCTTAATGCCTTTGAGATTTATCCATGTTTTTCCTTTTTGTGTTTTATCTAAAAAACCTTTACCTGACTCAAGGCCACAAGGATGTCTCCTATGTCCTCTTCTTGGCTTTAGTCCTTGCATTTAGGTCTATGGTTGGTTTTACGTTTATTTTCGTATATGCTATGAGGTAGAGTTGAGGGATTTTTGTTTTTGCCATTTTAAATTTTGCACGTTGGTATCCGCTTGCTCCAGTACCTTGTGAAGGGACTGTTCTTTCTTCTCCGCGCTGTCCTGGCACCTTTGTTGGAGATCAATAGTCCATCATATGTGGGTCTATTTCCGGATTTCCGGCTGTGCTGTATATTAATATTTATATGTCTAGCCTTTTGCCGATACCACACTTGCTTGGTTTTTGAAACTCTGTAGTACCTATTGAAATCAAAAAGTGTGAATTCCAGCTTTTTAATTATTTTTCAGATTGATTTGGCTATTTTTGGTCCTTTCCATTCCCACGTGAATTTTAGAATCAGCTTGTCGGTTTCTACCAGAGAAGCACACAGGGATTTTCACTGGTATCGTGTTGACTCTGTATATCAATTTGGGGAGGATCGATCTATTAGCTACCTTGAGTGTTCTGATCCATGAACATGGTACATGTCCTCATTGAGGTCCTTTCCAACTTCTCTCAGCAGTGTTTTATATTTTTTTTAATGTACAAATTGGGAACATATTTTATTTTCTAAATGCTTCATTGGTTTTCTTTTTGGGTGCTATGAACATGGTATTTTTTATTTTAGCTTTTAATCTTCAATTGTTCCTTGGTATTTGCTAATAGAAATACAATTGTATATTGACCTTGTATCTTGAAGTCTTCATAAATTCACTATTACCTCTAGTGGTTTTCTATAGACTTTAGAAATTTCTATGTAGACAATCACATTGTCAGCAGATATAATTTTATTTCTTCCTTTAATCTCTATGCCTTTTATTAATTTTTCTTGCCTTTTTCACTGGCTAAACTTATCTATTTCTGCTTGAGTGAACTCTACTAGTTTTTGTCTTTCAGATAATTGTTCTATTTCGTCCAAGTTTTCACGTGTGTGGGAATGGACTTGCTATAATATTTTCTTACTATCCTTTTACTGTGTGCAGGGTCTGTGGTGATAGCTTCTCTTTTTGCTTACCAGCTTTCAAAATAATGGCTGGGTTCTCTAGCATCCTCCAAAGGGCACGGTGAGTTTAAAAGATTGTCACTGTGGACCCATGGAGTTGAACAATTTAGTGCATTTGAGCTGCTGCAGTTGTTATCTTTACTGCTTCCAAACTTGTCCTGTCTGTGGCAGAGGGCGGCATCTGCCACTTGGATTCCGAGTGCTTTTGACAGGGCCCCAGTCTGTCTGAGCCTCTGTGATTTCCGCTAAGATGAAATGTTCCAGGTGCATCTTACTGAACCAGGTATTTTTCTAAGAAATGTTGCTTAGTTTTAGTGGGAAACAGTAGTACAGGAAACAGAGTGGTAGGAATTGTCATTGCTACTGAGTTGGTCATTGTTTTTAGACTTCATCAGTGGTCAGGCTAAAAAACACAGATGTTTTCAGAGGTACAAAATTATAAATTCATACTGGTAGCTTCAATTAAAATTAAAGACTACAGAGTTTTTATGTAACCTCTTTAGTGTTATATCTGTATCTCCTTTCTCCATGCAGAAAACTCCATTTCTCAGTTCTACCAACAGAGCTACTGATACGCTTTATCCACAGCGCCCGCACATACGCGAGTCTCAGAATGATGCAACCATCCCTGCTCCCACCTCCCACACGAGCCCCGCCACCGACAGTGGGATTCCTGAGATCGGTGTAAGAGTTTACTGTAGTTCTCTCGGTCCTTCGACGACAGCCACCAGGGATGCACGGTTATCTCACTGTGATTAATGCGACTTGAAATAGCTCCTCGCTAAGAGGTGACGCCATTGAGTCCAAACACAGTTATGCTCGTATGGTTCAACTTTGAATATCAGAGATTGGTTTTTAACTTAACTTTGTTTATAGACACATAAAATATTTACCTATTTCCAAAGTCAAATCTACAAGACACGTCCTGCCCATAGAAGTCAGGCTTCTGTCCTTGTCCCCTCCACTCTGTTCTGTCCTCCTGAAAGCTAGCCATTCAAATGATCTTTTCATCTATTCTTTCATTGCTTTATTTTTATATATTCAAATATATATTTGCATACTTTAAAAATGTTTACTTCTTTCTTAAAAGAACATGTTATATGTATTTTTTGTTAATCTTGCTTTTTTCCATTTAATAACCTCCTGGAGGTCACTGCATATAACTACATATGGAGATTTTCTTATTCCTTTTTATAGCTGTGCCGCACTCCGTTTTGTGGATGTGCCATTGTTTAATCAACCAGTCCCCATTAATGCACATTTTAGTCGAATCCAGCCTTTTCCTATTAAATAGCTTGGTGCATAGGTCTAACATGAACCAGGACAGGTTTCTGAAGATGCAATTGTTGGATCAAAGAATAATTGCATATGTAATTTTCTAAATATTGTCATATTCCCCCAGCCTTTATAATGGTCATAACAGCAACACGGTGATTTTCAAATTCTATCCTCCTTTTGCATTTGCTAACCGTGAATTGCTGCCAAAGACAATCTTGCCCTCATTAACTATTTGGTTAACCTGAAATACAGTCCTACAACACAGGCAGACAGACGCTGTCCTCTCTCCCATTGTTTATCAGCATTCAGACGGAGTCGGCATGCCAGCAACCTTCAGAGGTGGTCGATGAGTTTTCTTCAGTATCGTTATGAGCTCATGAATTTACATATATTTTTTGTAGTTCAATCCATCAAAGTCATTTATATTTTTTAAAATGCACTTGTTATTGGAATAACTTTAAGTTTACAGAAAAGTTGCAAGACAGGGCAGAGTCTGTGTGTTCTCATCGCAGTTCCCCCAGTGTTAACGTTTTGTTACCGCGGTGCAGCCGTCAAACCTAAGAACCCAACACTGTTCCGCGGTAATTAACTAAACTCCAGACTTTCTTTGAATTCCTCCAGTGTTTCCGCCATTGCCCTTTGTTGAGGGATCCAGTCTAAGACACCACATTGTATTAAACATTAATATTTTTAATGTTCGGGTCTTTCCTCCTTTGTCTAGTGAGAGTCCTGCTCGGTTGGCTCCTTCTGCCGTAGGTGAAATCCCTGGGGCCTTTGATTGAATGTGTGTGTGTGTGGGGGGAGGGTTGTGTGTTTGGGCCTATAAAATGTTCTTTAACTCATCCTGAACACTTTTTGCTCCAGACCTGGAAGGAGCCACTTTTCAAAGGAGCCTTTGGTCTTTGAAGGGAGAAATGGCATTTAGAGAGCGTCACCTGAGCGTGAGGGGTGCTTGTTGCTATCGGAGTGTCCTTGATTTTAGTCTTTTTCAATGAATAGAGATAGGAGATACATACATTTCAGAAAGAAAAAAACTATGAGCTTATACTGATAATAACAACTCAAATGAGAGATTGCAAGATCTTAAACTCGATTACTCTGATTCTGTACTTGTTTCTCTTTTGCACCAAAAATCTTGCTTTCTAAGACACAATCGCTATGTTCCCAGTTATGTAAATAGCTGTGCCACTTATTATTTACCCAGCAGTGTTAGCAGAGACAGGCTACGCAATGCTGTGCCAACCGGCAGCCCTCACACCTCAGTGACGAGCCGCAGCAGTGCCCGGCTCTGGCTCCCGCCCCGGGTCCAGCTGGACTCAGCAGAGTGGCCCTGCTCCTCTCGGGCTCGGCACAGAGGCCCAGGCTGAAGAAGACCCTGTTTCTGGAGTGGGTCAATTGTCCTGGCAGAGAGACACAGATTTAGTGGACTAGACGTTGGCTTTTACCCTTCTTGCCACCTCACTGCCACCCACATTTTATTTTTTTTTGCCACATCCAGTCTCACGGCCAATCCTGAGCTCAGCGGGGAGGACTTCTAATCTTCCTGCAGAAAGGACTGCAAACCAGGTGGCCAAGACTGCTGTCGGGAGGCAGGGATGTCAGACCCTCCTGCAGGGAGGGACGTGAATAACCCACCAGGAACGCTGGCACTGTTGCTGAAATAAGGCTGCTGCGTGCAGGTGAAGATTCCCTCAGCCCACTGGCTTTATCGTGCCGCATTGGGCTGAACAGTCAAAACAGTGTTTCAGATCTATTCACGGTAATTCTTTCTCTGTGTGGTTGTGCCACCAGCTTGGTGTGCTGTTAAGTTTTCTGTTTCAGTTTGTTTTTGATTTTTAGGAATGGCCTTTTTTATTTTTTATATTTTATATATTTATGTTTTATAGAAAACATTTACAAAGTTCCAAATGCAAACTCTAAAGTCAGATGCATTCGGAGAAGTGAGCTCGTCTTCCACTCCCTTCCCCTCTCTTCTCACCTTTGTGGTGTTACTAATGTTTCTGTTGTTGTTACGGTGGCTTTTATCATTCCTTTGTCTGTGTGTTGGAACATACGTGGAACTATGCACACATTTTGTGCAACACGTGTGACGTCCTACCTTGGAGGATATATTAGTTTCTCGTGGCTGTTGGAACAAATAACAACAAACTAAATGATTTACAACAACAGAATTTTATTCTGTCACAGTTCTAGAGGCCAGAAATCTGAAGTCAAGGTGTCAGCAGGGCCGTGCTCTCTCTAAAGTAGCGGTCCCCAACCTTTTTGGCACCAGGGACCTGTTTCATGGAAGACAATTTTTCCATGGATGGAGTCGGGGGATGGTTTCAGGATGATTCAATTTCGTTACATTTACTGTGCGGTCAAACCTCTCTGCTATGATGATCTGTATTTGCGGCCGCTCCCCCGTGCTAGCATCGCCACTCAGCTCCACTCAGGTCATCAGGCATCGGATTCTCATAAGGAGCCACAACCTAGACCCCTCAAATGTGCAGTTTACAGCAGGGTTCATGCTCCTGTGAGAATCTAACGCCGCCGCTCATCTGACAGGAGGCGGAGCTTATTCGGTGATGCGAGTGACCGGAGCGGCTGCAACTACAGATTATCCTCAGCAGAGAGGTTTGCACAATAAATGTAAATACAGATGAAGCTTCACTCACTCGCTGGTGCTCACCTCTTGCTATGCCACCTGGTTCCTGGGGAGCCACAGACGGGTACTGGCCCTCGGCCCAGGGCTTGGGGACCGCAGCTCTGAAGGATCTAGGGAAGAACCTTCCTTGCCTCTGCCTGGTGTCCGGTGGTTGCCGGCAGTCCTGGTGCTTGTTGGCGTGTGGCTGCATCACTCCAGTCTCTGCCCCCATCATCACCTGACCTTCTTCCCTGTGTGTCTGCGTCTCCAAATCTCCTCTCCCTATAAGGACACAGTCACTGGGTTTAGGGCCCAGCGCGATCCAGTATGATCTCATCGTGCCTTGATTACATCTGCAAAGACCCTGTCTCCACATTAGGTCACATTCACAGGTACTGGGCATTGGGACCTCAACATATCTTTTTGAGAGGCACAGTTCTACCCAAGCAGCGACGCTCTGGTCCCCATGAGCTGTCACGCTTTTAGATGGGGGTATACTGACTGTCGCCCTCTGAATTTCTCTGCAGGGCTGACTCATATCCCGAGATGTGTGGCCTCTCTCTTTCTCTGGAACGATCGGGTCTGACTGCTTTTCAGCCTGGTTTGGGGAGTGGCTTGTCACAAATCTCTGGTGACTCTTCCTTTTGCATCTAGTTTAGAGCCATGCTTGCTCTGAGGGGAAGGTGATATTGAGGTGTGGCCATTAACCGGCCATGGAACTTCCGGCATGTGGCCCTGAAGTTTTTCCTGGACACGGAGAGAGAAATGGCACAGACCGGCCTCTCACTCGGGTTTTCTTAATGGCTCCTGGCCTCACCTTTCCCTGCCTGCCCCAGGCCCTCTGGGACCACGTCCCTCCCCTGCCGAGAGAGTTGCACATTAGCTGCAGACGTGGAGCCTTGACACCTCTGCTCCTCTGAGGCCAAAGCGAGTTTGTTTTATGGGCTTGGAGGTGGATTTGGAGCCTGGTGCACTTCCAGCTCCGAGAGGGTGGCAGGTCAGTAAAGTGGGGCTTGTGATAGCGCAACCCTTGCCCTGAAATGTGCCTGTTATTGGCGCTCAGTCCAAAGGGACCTCCTTGCGCTGCCCTTCCAGTGCCCACCCACGAGCTGCCCGCCTGGGTCAACCGGGCGTTTGCTCTTCCCAGAGGAAATGTCACCGTGCAAAGGAGCGCCTCAACGTCAGATGTGCTGAGAAGCAACGTGTGTGTCATCTTCTGGTCTGAGTTCACGTGTCTTAAAATAGGCGTCCTAACAAACGAGGCTGACTTTATTAAAACTCAGGGGAAAACACTGCTCGATAGGATCTCTTTTGTGTCTCACCCTCTCCTGAAACCAAGGGAGTGATCTGTTTTAACTTGCCATGAAAAAGCTGCTGGAAGGGGCTGCACAGGGTGTTAGGAGGCAGATAAGAGCACTGCGGCTCCGATGGAAGATTTAATACGATTCGTGTCTCTTATAGATGCTGCCAATGCAGCTAACGAGGCTTCGTGCTCCCAGTGACAGGAATGGCTGTTTTGGGTGCCATTTTGTACCAGGATGTTGTTGTTTGTGGAGACGCCGTGTCACACGTGGAGACTCACACACTCCACCAATAACGGTGGATTCCAGCCAGAATTTGGTTATTGGTTGACGGCCTCTTTGGGGTCCTAACCGCCCATGTACTTACCTTTCTAGAAGTGATCTCAGTTGTAGGTTGGCATTTCGGTGCACAACTTATTTGGCTGATGTTTGTTTCTCCCTCATCTACGTCCTGCAAGGACAGGGGTCATGTGTGGCCTTTTACTCAGAATCATATGCCCAGTGTCCACCCCAGTGTCCGGCCATGGGGGACGCTTGAGAACTTCTGTGAATACATAAAAAAGGATTCACCGTTCTGCCTTCCTGAGCGATCTCCTGGGCCTGACCACTCATTTGTTGGCTTTACAAACGCTCCATGGTGGACCAATTCCGGCAGGTGACCCAGCCATCTAATTGCAAAACTGTTTGATATGGTGGGTGTCAGCACAGACACTGTTAAAACAGGTTCTGTCAAACCATAAGGAAATTATTTAAAAAATATTGTAGTTTTTATTTTTCCAAAGGCTTATTTTCTTTCTTCGTAACATGAGATTTTTCCCCTTAAAAAAAACTACTAAACATAGCTATGTAAAAATTGCTTGTTCAGAACTTTACAAGCTACAAAATGTATTATTGCAATCTGTAGTTATATAATAAACAGGCCTGGAACTATGTAACAATTCCCAGTATGAAATAATCATAAAATCCAATATTACTTTTTCCCCGGCACGGCCTATATTTTTTAATAAACTGTCACTTCTTTCGAACTTTGCAAACACCAAGTTTCCTTTGCAGCCTGAATTCTGTGCTTTGTCTCGTCTTGAACATAACAAGCAAGTGCTGCTGCTTATCTTCCCCAGTGAATCGCCCAGGGATTTGCAATGATAAACAAGTTTGTTTTAAGTCAGCCCGAACTTTCAGGAGCTGTGCAAATGCTGACTGCTTCTTGGGAGAATGCGTAGCCACACGGCTGCCCAGGCGTGATGAATCCCGGCAGTCACTGCCTGCCTTTCAACGGGTCACGTGCCGCCTTTGCCAGCGACCCTGGCTGCGGCGGCTGCGGCTGCGTCCCGTGGCCTGGCACGCTGTCCTCCAGCCACACGATTTCCCGCCCCGTCCCAGCCTCTGAGGGCCACCTACTTGCTGCTGCTCAGGATGCCACAGGTGCGGCCCAGTGAGGGGCCATTCCGATGTCTCATTTTCTCTGCACCAATTTAGAAAAATAGTTGAGGGGAGGAAAAGGAACATTAAAGGGATTTTCCTGAGTCGCCTAAGGCAAGAACAGGTCTCTCTTTCGAGGAGATGGACTCGTCTTAATGGGGAGCTGAGCCCCACCCCGGTCCCTCCCGCCCTCGATTGCGCTCAGAGAGCGGAGCTGGCTGCACAGCTGTGCGGAGGGTTCCAGCCGCGATTTCCCCACCTGGGGGCAGCAGGAGTTTAGGACGGAGACTGGCTCCGCCTTCTGCGTTTCAACTTCAAATCTTCTTTTCCTCCTCTGTTGAAATGTTTGTTCTGCCGGTGGAGGGACGTCTTCTTATCAAGAGCCCCCCAGTTTGTGCCAAATGCAATTCCTGATAAGGTTTGCAGGCTCTGGGCTGCTTACTGATAAAGGGTAATGAGGACAGTAATAATAATAATAATAATAAAGGTAGTGGCTCGAGGCCTGCCCTCAGGGGAGCCCATGGTAGTCCAGGGGCTCTGCGTGGGAGTCACCTCCCTCAGGTGTGTGGGGTCAGGCACCCAGCCACGTGCTCCAACAGGGACAGGCAGACCTTTGTCTCCCTCCGCCCTCCGCCCCGTCTCTCCTGGGTGGTGCAGGACTCCAGTGGGGCCATGGGGGGCTGCCCGTCGGTCTCCCGGTTAAAGGGCCATCTGAGGACAGTCTCCGAGTGCTCGGTTCAGCAGAAGGCAGGGTCATAGTTTTGGTGAGGGCGGTCAGGGAGGGGAGAGGCCTGGGGTGTTCCTGGGGCCTTTGTGAGGAGGGAAAAGTTGATAATTGCAAACCCCAGGCAGAGCGCAGGCACATCTAGATGAATTTACCTTTTAGAGCAGGAGAAAAGTCAAGCCCTTTAAAGACGGAGGCAACAGGAACTACAGATTTGCAGTAACATAACTGTAGCAAACTGTGTACATCTTTATATAATTACAAATCAGAGGACCCGGTGAATGGTCGGTGAAAGATTTTCCTCTAAATATACATGACTTCAGAGAAAGCCAGAATGCACCTTTTCCTGGGTAATGAGGGGAAAATGAAATTGTCTGGATCTTGCCTTTGTTTTTGAATGGAATCTGTTAAAATAGAAATCATAAAGCTGACAGGTGGACTCTTTGTGGCAATAAGATACCAGATTATACACAAGACTAAGGCCACGCCAGGCAAGGGTTAAGCCACACCCCTATGCTTAAGGAATAAACCACGTTCCAATTGACACTGACCCCCGCACTGTGTTCCACAAGCCGTAACTACAGCCTTGATTGGGCAAGAGACCGATTCTGGTAACTTTCTCCTGATAGGAGACCGCCAACCGTGAGCTGGTTCTGCGGTTTACGGAGGCCGCACGCCGCGTGCCTTGCTGGCCCTGCTTCTCCTTTTGGCGTGTAGGGCCTGTGTTCAGTACATTTGAATGTTATGTCTCCGCCCCACAGAGAACACGGGACACACGCAACACGCATGTCTGCTTGCTACGCATGCACGCGTCCTCTTTGTGAATGTTCATAGCTCCTAGAACCTGTTGAATTTGTATGTATACTTGGCCGACCCATTCAGCATAAATTCCCGTCTCTCACCCGCTCTCCCTCAAAGTGCCTGCCTTTGGGCTCTGCCAGAGGCTATGCTTCCCAGCTTTGGGATGGCCAGCCTGCAGCCTGCAACCCTTTAGAGGAAATAAAGCTCTCCTTTTTAAATTGAGAGATCTCAGGATTTTCTAAGTTGATGAATCTAAACCCTGCAGCTGGCCCATGCCCGTGTCCCTGGGGCTGGCAGGGGAAGCCGGCTGTGTTGGTGCATGTAGCAACAAGGTTCTTCCAACTTTGGAAACTCGTATGATATCACAGGCAAAGCACAGGCTCTTGGTTCTGGAAGACTGGGCAGCACTGCCACTGCTCAGGGTGGGGGTGCTCCACGTCCTGGTCCTCCTCGGCACATGCACTGTGTTGGGCCCAGGCATTTGGCAGGGAGCCCTGCAGTCTGCTCTCTCCTGGGGAAGAAGTGAGTCACCTCGACCCTCCCTCAATCCCAGCAGGGAAATCCACAAGCAGCCGTGAATGCAGCCGCGTAGGAGAAGACACTGCGCTTCCCTAGACAGAGCCCGTCTGCCCGACTTTGGCTCATCTAGTTCACGACTTTGCGCATTTAGAAGTGTTTGGTGATGTCTGTTAAACAAATGAATGGTTCAGTTATTTATTTTTGCTGGGTAGGTAACAGTTCAATCATTAGCAAGCAGGAGCAGCGTGTACAGCCTCCTCGATGGCAGCATCCTCCCCAGAGGCATCCGCAGTCCTGGGCTCCTTGGGTGTCATTCCAGCTAAACGGTAGCGCATAAAGGCACATGTATTCACACGTGTGGATAAGTTAATGAAAACACAAGCATATACGTCCTATTCTGCTGCTTGTATTTGTCACCCAACATGCCTTGCAAATGGTCCCCCATTAGCACTTGGAGATCTACCCCCTTCTACTAGCAGCTGCCTGGAATCGCAGAAATGGATGCTCGGTAACTTCTTTAACGAGCCCCCTAGTGGCAGTTGCCAGTCGCTTGCTATTTCGAACCACACGCAATCGGCATAATGGTACCTGCATCCTGATGCCTGTGGACTGTTGTTTCCATGACATTCAGCCCCAGAACTGAAGCCACTGGGTCAGAGGCCAGGTGGATAAAATACTGGCAGATGCTGCTACGGTGCTCTCCAAAGACGACGTCCCCGTGTCCAAGTCCCCTCCCACACTGACACAGAGCCATGTCACGGGGCCTCCCCCACCTTGGCCGGTTAGGACAGCTGTTCACCATAGACGCAAACTAGGGCTCATCTGGTGGTTTTGATGACGTTTTGAAAAATGAGTTTTGAAAATAGGTTCTCTTTAGAAATTCACATTACTTCAAACTACGAGTGTTTTGTGTGTTCTGTATGACATTTCAGATGTAAGCGTTACTCCTTTTCCCCTCGAAGGATACTTGTCTGAGGCTCTCTTGCAGAAAAAGGAGAAACTTGATCGAAGTATGCTGGGGAAGGGCTGGGGTGGGAAGGCCAGACCCCGCGTGGTTGGGGCACCACATCCTCAGACTGGGTGCCTTCCGTGTTCTCAGATGAGCAGTTGAGCCCAGAGGGGTGGAAGCGCTTTCCCGTGGCCGCACCCCGTGAGTGGCGGGGCCAGATCAGACTCAGCCTCTGCTCGCCCCACTCTGGTGAGTGTCCAGATCTGCTCTGGGGCCAGGTGCCGTGGTCGGAAGCAAGGGCTCTGTGCGGGCCGCTGGGAAGCGTTTTGTTGATGCGTGCATCTACCCGTGTACACACACCTGTGCAGACGTGTATGAATGCAGCTGCCGAGCTACAGACCGACCCTGTGGCAACACGGGAAGTTCTTGTGGAGAGCTCATGCAAGCCCCCTCACATGCCGGTTTTTGACCATTTGCCCAAAAAGTTTTCATGTTATTTTCAAATTATTCAAGTTAGGAATAACACTGGAAGGAAAGTCACATACACACCCCATACATTATTAATACAGCAGAGAAAACCCAAAAAAACACAATGTGATCTTTGGAAAAGTATGTTAAGTCTGATGTGGCCGCATGGATTTTAGAGGGGAGACGGGTCATTCCACCCCGCGCCCCTGAGCCTTCAAATGCGGCAGAGAAATTGGTAATGAAGCCCGAAGGAAATAATTTTGACAGGCACGAACCTGTATTTTCCCCATTACTAAGCGGGTCTCTTCCTGAAGAATAGAATATTTGGCAAAAAATTTTTCCTGGCAGCGTTCTCAGCAGTGCGGGGGATTCCTGAGTGACAGCTGTGAGGCCCGCTGCCCTCCGTGCGGGGTGGGGGCAGGGTGGGCAGGTCCCACCCCAGGAGGAGGAGGTCCCCTTGCCTTCCGATCTGAGCTGTCCCCAGGACAGGGGTAGGACGGACTCGCTGTCTGTTCCTAAAAATGTTTGGCTTTGGAAACTCCCAGGTTTACCACACAGCTCACGGTTCGCTCATCTGCTGCAGGGACCAGCACCTCCCCGCCACGGAGACACGAATGTGCCAGTTTCCTGCGGCCATTGTGATAATTACCGCAAACTACGTGGCTCCTAACCACAGACATTCCCTCACAGTGCTGGAAGCCAGAATCCCGAAACCCACGTGCTGGCAGGGCCACGCTCCTTTCGAAGGTTCTAGGGCAAGATCCCTCCTGCCTCCTCCGCTTCGGGGGTCTCCTGGCGTCCTGGCTCGTGGCTGCATCTCTCCCGTCTCTGCCCTGTCCTCACGTGGCCTTCCCCCCGTGTTCTGTTCCACGGTGTTTCTGGCCCCTCTTCTTACAGGGGCAGCAGTCACTGGATTTAGGGCCCAGCCTACTCCATCATGACCTCATTTTAACTCATGACATCTGCAATGGCCTTATTTCCAAGTGAGGTCACCTATCCAGGTGGATACGAATTTTGGGAGATACTTTTCAGTCCACTACGCTAGATAAATATTTAGCTTAGAGACTGACGAACTAGGAAAAATATTTTATACACAAAGTTCCTTGAATTAGGGAATTCTGTTGTCTTGAGCGGGGACACCGGCGTCTAACCCTGGTGCTGCCGCCTCGGCCGGCAGACGTGGCGAGTGCACGGCCACCAGGGAAGTCGGACCGGCTGGGGGTGGGAGCAGGGGGTCAGTGATTCCCATTTTCTATGGTCCACAGAGGCTTCCAGCACTTTACGCCAGCGAACGCATCAGACGGGGCCTTGACATTGGCCCCGTGTCAATTCTCTCCCCACTTTACATTTTTCGCTGCCTTCAATATGGCGCAGCGCGGCCCATCTGGGCCCATCGCGGCTGCCGAATCCGTCCAGAGAACGCGTCTCCTGACAGCGTGGGCCTGGTGCAGCCTCAGCCTCCCGCAGCCTGGGCGCGGATGCAGGAGGCCGCCGACCTTCAGCATCTGGGCGTGGCTGTGACTGGGCCCCCCTGTGCCACGGTGGGGGCTGCCCTTAGCGACGGCCTGAGAAGGGCGACCCGGTGCTTTGGGATGCACAGAGGGAGGTGCCTCAGTGAGGCTGTCAATGAGGTTTCAATCCTCAAGGGCCGAAGTTGCGGATTCTCTGGTGCTATTTCACTTTCGTTGTATCTTCTCAATAGCGTCTGCTTTGTTTGCATAACCAGCTGGGCTGTTCTTCCACCAGAGTTTCATAGCACAGAACCATAGTGGTGTAAATGACACGAACTGCTACCTGCCCCACAGCCCATAGGAATGAAAGCGCTTCCATGAAGTCAAGGCGAGCGAGGGACTGCTCCCGATTCAACACGTGGTTGCCGGAGCAGGAGGAGACAGATGCCGCAAGGTCAGTGCTGGGAAGGGGGCTTGGTTCCATCCAAGTCCGCCCGGCTCTGAGAACCATGCCTTGCACAGAGTCCTCGGAAACTCTTTGCTCCTTCGCCGGAGACACTGGCACCCGCGGCCATCGTGCCCTGCCCCTCCCCAAGGCAGGACGGTGGTGATTAGTCCCCGGTGACATCCCAAGTCCAGGCCTCAGGTGACTTTGGGAGGCCACGCAGCTCTTGTTTCACGTGGTCACGTGAAGCTTTTGAAGACGATATGAGTTTGGGAGTTTTCGCTCCTGAGCAAAATCAAAACATTCTCGGATCCAGTAGCTCCGTAAAAATAGGTCAACTGTGTAGAAGTTACACTGATACAGAGTTTCTGCGGTTCACAAACACAGTCATGAGGCCGGAAGAGCGTAGAGGAAAGGGAACTATGGATTTTTCTGTAATGCTTGATTTTTGGAATAATTTTTAAAATCAAAGTATCAGTAATAAACCTATATGGTGTAAAAGTCAAATGACGTCACTGGGCTATTAGCCAACCCAGCAGAGGCTGCCCTGACGCCTTCGCTCACTTGGGTTCTCGCTCCGAGAGAAACGCCTGAACCTTTCTCGGCTCTTTCTTCCGGCACGTACGTCTGTACATCTACAGACGGGCTTATGCTGCTGCTTTTGACTGTTCTGTTTGGATATTATCTAATGACTTTCCACTGCGTAATATTATTTGATAATTCCTTCTTTTTTGGGGTCCCCTGTTTCTGGAACTCGAATGGCTTGCACGTTGGACCCTCCTAGACAAACCATCTAATTTCTTTTCTCTCTTTTTTTTCACCTTCTATTTTCTATCTCTTTTTATTCACCTTTTTGGAATATGTCCTTAATTTTATTTCAAAGCTCTGGGGATGTTTCTTTAACTCTGCCATCATAGTTTAATTCCTAAGAGCTCCTGCGCCCCTGAATGCTCCTGTTTTACTGACTCCGGTCCCTCATTTGGGGAGGCGGTGCCTGTCGCCTCTCTGAGGGTGTGGAGCTCAGTTTCTTTATTGAGCAATGTTCCTGTCCCGACCTCTGTGTGGTGCCCAGAGCTTTGAGTCTCCTTTGCTTTTGCTGGTTTGGTCTCCAGCCGGGGGACCCTTCTGTCTGCCTGGCTGGGGGGTTTGGGGCCGCCCCTGGCATAAGGAGCGAAGCCCCGGGGCCCTGTCTGCCGGGGGGCTCAGGTGGACGATGGCGGGACCTGCGCATTTCAGTGGAAAGCTCCGGGTGTCACCGTCTGACTTTGTTCCTGGGCAGAGCTGTCCGGGAGAGGAGGCCTCTACCTCCCGCTCTCCGGGCGTCTCCGTCGGCTCTGGCTGCCACAACAAACACCGCAGCCTGGGCGGCTTTCACCACAGAAATTTGTTTCCTTAGGGTTCCGGAGGCTGGAAGCCCAAGAGCAAGGGGCTGGCAGGTGGATTTCTCCCGAAGCGTCTCCTGCTGGCTGGGGGCTCGCGCTGAGGACCCCAGGGCTGCAGGGTCAGGGCCGCCCCCTTGTGAACTCATGTGAACTTAATTACCGTAAAGGCCCCAGCTCCAAATGTGGTCATGTGGGTGGTCAGGACTCCACCTGTGACCTTCGGGGTACACAAGTCAGTCTACATCATGGGGCGTAAGTTGGCCGTTGGCACTCTGGGAGCCCGGGAGTGGGGGCTGAAAGGATATCAACTTTTACGTAACTCTGTGCTCAGTGTTTGATTTCACTCCCATTTTCAGGCGGGTCTCGTGTCCCTGAGTCCAGAGGTTTCCTGATTCTGCCTCCCCAGAAAGTAAATCTCCATTTTCTCCTGGGTGGGCTGGGGCAGGTCTGGGCATCTCCCTGTGCCGCCTGTCACTGCGGCTGCTGTTTGCAGGTGTACCTGCGCCCACCCAGAGCAGTGGGGGCCCCTTCCCTCCTGCAGGGATCCCGGGCTGCACTCCCTCCCCGAAGGCTCTGTCCAGTCGGTTCCGCTCTGACCTTCCCCCCCTTCCCCCCCACACCGTGCAGCTGACCTCCTGGTCTGTGGCAGCTTCTTTCTTGCCTTTGTCCCCACGGGGCTGTCCCTTTGCTCTTCCTATATCGTCATTGTCTGGGTTTGGGGCAGGAACAGAGAAGGCAGTCAGGGTCTGATCTGCAGGTCTAGCCAGAGTCCTACTGTACCTGAGAGTAGTGAGTCTTCGCTTGTCAGTGAGCGGGGAACCTGGAAGGGGCCGTCCTGTGGATGCGGCTGACGCGGCCGTTGGATGTCATGACCCGAGAGGGCGGGGTCTCATCCGCAGTACAGCGTCCACCGCGTGGAACGAGACACAGCTTCTGCTCTTGCAGAAAACCTCAGACGTTTGGCTCTCAGGGGATGAAGTTCACATAGCACTCGGGGGTTTATTTAACCTGAATCCAGGGGACATAAATGCTACTGAGTCAAGGAATTCTTAATGATGCAACAGCAGTATCGACTTCATTTGAACGGAATATAGAGAAACAGCATTCCGGTGTGATTCTGTTACCATCTGCTATAGATTTGGAGACTTAAGTCAAAGTATTTTCCCCCCTTTGTATATATTTCCAAGTGTCTGTCTTTATCTGACAAGAGTTTTTTCACATCATTGCTTCAAGTTGACACTCTGTTCTGCCTAAAGTTCAGCATACCCCTCTTCTTCCTGCTCTTTTCTGTTGCTCCAGCTCATATTTTGACCTTAATTCTTTGCCTCATCAACATTCAGATAACGAAGTAACCCAGCGGGGATCCCTCCCATTGCTCCCTTCAGCTTTAATGGCTAATGTACGTGAATCAAGCAGAGCCCACGGAGAGCAGCCTCAGTGTACCCCGCCCTACGATGAGCCTAATTAATGCCAGAGTCTGTAAAGGAGCCGCATGTGCCTCATAAAACTCGGAGAAGGCATCGGGTCCCGCTGGTGCTGTTGGTTGCCATGGTAACCGTTTGAGGAACACTTTATTGTCAGTTCCCACCCCTTCCTGTTCTGGCCAGGTGAGGATCTACGGGTTTATGGGTCTTTCATTTTCGCCCTGTGGAATGGCTGGTCCTTGCCTGGAGGTCAGACTCAGGGACGCAGGGGCCTGGCTAACTGCATGGTCATGGGAGCGTCTTGGGGTGGACGGGGGGAATGGGGATTAGAGGGAAGTTTGCTGACAGCTCAGCACTGGCCAAGAGGTTCAGGAGTCACTGGTGGAGCAGTGGAAAGGGGAAGAGATGTGCTAAGTGTTGAGGTTTCTGAAGTGCTCTCCCTTAGGAGACTGATGGCCCTAGTGGACCCCTGGACAGGAAGTCCAGGGAGACTCATGCCCCTGTGCCCAGGAAGCGGTTTTCTACCAGAGCTTCTGAGTAAGGGGACAGTTCCCAGGACTGGGAAGGGCACGGAGCAGGGCCAGGTGACTGTTGTGGGGGGCGCCAGGGAGGAGTCTTGGCCTGGAAGCAAGGCCAGGCTTGGAGGCCCCCACCTACCCGACTCCCTGACTCCTCCGACCCCCACCCTCGGCACCAGTCCTGGCCTCACCCAGGACCATCCATTTTGGGGGTTTCCAGTATTTTTGCAAATGAGTCACATGCACAAAACCTCACCGTGATCAGCACAGTGGAAATGAAAAGGTAAGAAACCGAGAGTAGGTGATGCCGGGGGAGATTGGGGTGGGGTGGGGCACACTGGCGAGATCCTAGCAAATGGATGGGATTTCCAGTGGGTATAGCTGTGGGATAGGGAATGGGGTTTAGGAACCCCAAAGTGGCTAATTTGGAGGGTGTCCATTATTTGGAAACAGTGGGGTCACACGTGCCCCAGCGCTGGTGCTAGCCTTAGACAGGACGACCTGCATCTGAAGCACCTGGCACGATGGCGGACACAGGGCCACCCCCAGTTAGTTGTTTGCTGCTGTGTTGTTGCTTTTACCATTGGGACTGCACCATAACTTTGACCTTGGATTTGCACGGCAAATTGGGGCTACTTCACCCAACGGTGATGACGCTTCAGCTTTGGGGAGCACGGGAGTAGAATAATGACCCTCTTCCCCCAGAGGCGCCTGGAGATTAATGAGCAAGGGTGTGGGCAGCGCTTCGAGGCCATCTGGCGTAAAACACTCCCGTGAAGGGTGGATGCTCCTCTGGGCGATTTGTTCTTCGGGGGAAAGCAGCCCGGTGTTGCCTCTGTAGGGACCGCCACGCTGCCACCGACACCTCTGTGAGGGCTGTCAGCCCTGCGATGCGCCTGCGTCTCGAGGTGCTGAGCTGAAGAGGACGTCCTCTCCATGTGTTGGGGTGTCCGGGGGAGGACACCGTGGTGGCACTCCAGGCAGCACGGTGGAGAATTGGCGCAGAGGGGGCCTCCGGCAGAGCGGTTTGGGAGGGGGCTCCTCCCGGGACCTGGGGGCAGGAGGGAGCGGCTCCGTCCTGAAGCCCCAGATGGAGATGGAGCCCAGGGGAGGCGAGTGTCGCTGGGGACCCCTGCTTTGTGCCAGGCCTGCTCACGCACCCACGCTGGAGTGTTGGGCACAGCCTGAGCCTGAGCAGTGGGGCCACCAAGGTGTGGCAGCTGTCCTCTCTTTCCTCAGGACACACAACAGAGCAGAGACAAGTCTATGGCAAAGCTGGCCTGCCCGGTGTCTCAGGAGGGGATTTGAGGCTCTGGGCAGCTGTGGCCTGGTGTGCTGGTGACAGACGCTGACAACGGTGCTTGATGGCATTGCATCTGCCCTCGAGTTCTGAATCCTGGAGGAGGAGCTGGTTCTGCTCATTGTAGCTTCCATGCCAAGTGTGTTTGTTTGTATTTGGTCTTAAGCGCTGTGCTTGGAGTTTTACGGAGATTATCTCTGATCCTTGTAAGATCCTGAAGGTGGAGGGTGTTCTTTCTGGTGGATAAGGAAACTGAGCCCCCACAGTGGCCACATCACAGTAGGGGAGCAGAGCCGTTGTCGGTTCAGTCTTGACTCAACCTTGCTAACTCATGGATCCCACGGACAGAAGCCTCCGGGCCCAGACGTGATCCAGTGCTTTAGACCTGGAGTTCTTCCACTGACCGATGGTGTGGTCCATCGGGGTAGCACGTTTGGCCACTGAATTTCAATTAATTAAAATAGAAAATCCAGTTCCTCAAACGCACCGGCCACGTTTCCTGTGCATACCAGCCACGGGCGGCAGTGGCCGCCTCTGGACGGCACCGACGAACATTCCCACCGCGCCGGACGCTCGGCCAGGCAGTGCCGGATAAAGCGGTCTGTGTTTGTTGCTGCAGTGAGCTGGGTTTTTTAAAAGATCCCCCCATTCTTAGAGAAGGTGGACCTTTCTAACTCAGTGGCTGAGGGTGTCTGGGTGGTGTGGGCTCTCCAGCACCCTGGGCCTTCCCGGTGGCCTCTGCCCGGGGCTGGCTTTGCTCTCAGCCCTGAGGCCCCCTCTGGGCACTGGCTGCCCCTCCTGGAGCTGATCCTAGGGCCTGGCCCAGGGCTGGGGTGGAGTCTGCTTTGTTCCTCATGGACAGGAAAGTGGTATAGTCTTGGGTCTTAAGTTTGGCTCTAAAATGTAACCTAAAATTAATTAAAACAGAGTTAGTGTTTCCATTTCCCTAAAGTTGGTGTATGTATTAATAGTTTCCTGCAGCTGCTGTAACAAATTATCCGAAATTTGGTGGCTGAAGACAACACGTATTCATGCTCTTACGTTCCGCAGGTCAGAAGTCTGGAATCACCTTCCCTGAGCCAAAGGTGCTGGCGGCATCGCTCCTCGGGCCCCGGGGAGACTCTGTCCTCCAGCCTGGCCTCTCCCCGGAGCTGCTCCCTCGGAGGCCTTGGCTCCGGGTCCCCTCTGCCACCTTTGCAACGAGCAGCACAGCATCTGGCTGCATCCTCACGTCACGTTCTCCTGTTGTCTCAGAGGTCCCTTTGTGTCCCTCTCATAAGGAGAGTGGGGATCGCATTCGGGGCTCAGCCGGATGATCCCGGCAATCCCCTCCTCTCTCGATCCGTATTTAGCCGCATCTGCTGCCTCCTTTGCCATATAGGAAACACGCGCGGGTTCAGGGATTAGGGTCTGGGCATCGCCTGGGGCCGCCTGTTAGACAAAGCACCCCCGGCTGGGAGCTCAGGGTGGTGGTTGAGACCTCTACCACTGCAGAACAAGTCACCCCAAAACACGAAAGCTGAAAACAACCACTTTTTATTTCTGCTGTCCCTGCAGGCCGACGGCTGGTCCTGTGTGCTCTGGGGTTGGCGTGGCCCGTGGCGGCCGGGCGTGCTCGTGTGCCTGTGGTCCACAGGTGGGTTGGCGGGGGGTTGGCTGGTCTGGGTGGCTCCGCTGGGACAATCTAACACTCCTCAGACTGTGTCTCTTGTCCCTCCCCCGGGCTGGCCGCGGCACACCCTCAGGCTCGTGTGGCCGTGACTGTCTGACTGTCGTGCTGATGTTACAGAAGCCAGGGAGGAAGCAGAAACACACAAGCACTTTTTACGCTTCTCGACGTTACGATTGATGCTGTCCCATTGGCCAAGAATCAGAACCAGAGACGACAAAGTCGCAGGGCAGGGGGAGGACACAGGTGACCATGCGGTAGGGCCACGGGTCTAATCAGCGTGCCACGTGGTCACCGGAGCCGGCGCTGACTCAAGTCCTGCTTCTGCTGCCTGCCGCGTGGTTGTGGACAAGTTTCCCCATTTGTGAGCGGGTGCTGAGTGTGTACCGCAGACGCGCCGTGAGCATTCAGTGAGTAATGCATTTGGAATGCTCCGAAAGACGCTGGAACACGGTCGAAACCAGATAAATACCGGCTACTGTTGTTTCTCGAGATAAGCAGCTTGGTAATAATAGCAATGGCAGTTATTATTTTTATTTGTAGGCACCGTTGGCGCCATTCTGTTGTGAGAGTTCTCTATTCCGTCTCCTTATGATGGGAGAGAACACATTAGAATCTGAACGCTGGAGGCGTTAAACTGGAAATGTCCATGAGATCCTAACTCAAGCCATAGCTGGGAAAGATCAACCCACAGAGCTGCGTAAACGTGTTTGTGCAGCTCTGAAAAGGGCTGAGTGCACTTTCTCTTTCCCATGAAATCAAAGCTTTTGCAGCTTCAAAGTGGGATCGGTGTGATTTTAATAGTGAATTTGTAATTGGATTTAACTATCATTTATTAAAAGTGATTAGTTTTCGTGTTGGTTTGTGAAATGGAAATGCATGGAGTCAGACTCGGAGTACGGCACATCGTGACTTTCCTCTTCTCATGCAAGCAGATGTCAGTGAAAAACAGAGGGTATTATTAAGTTGGAAGCTGCTCAAAGTTTAAATGAACAGAACAAAAACCTTGCAAATAATGAAGGGTTTCAAACTTTAATTTAGCATTAAATTACTGTGAGGAAATGCCCCAAATTAAGAGGATTTGGGGATTCCATTGTTTCTAAACCCAGAAAAGAGTAGAATGAATATACATGAAACTGGCAAGTGAGAACCTTTAAATTCCACATCGCTAGTTGTTTTCAAAATAATATTTCTGGAGACTGTTTTTGGTCTGATGGTGTTGCTGGTGTGAGGCTGGTGTTGCGGGAACAGCTCATATTTTGGAATTCACTCCAGGCCCAGAGGTACTGCCGACCAGAATCTTCTCCCTTTTTTCCACTGCTCTCTTCTGAATCCTCAAGGGCTTTTTATAGAAAGGCTGAAAGTGCTTCTTGACAACTTTAAATCACTTTTATCTCTGTGACATATGGGCTTTGGATGGTTTCCTAGAGAAATACTTGAAAATATAAGTGCTTTTCCCAAATCTCCCAAATCCATGGTTTTCAAATGTCCTCTTCACTGAGTGACAGTCCATTTATACCTGGGGTCCCTAGACACTGGGGTGCATGCCTCTTGAGATTGTCCCTGCAGAAACAGAAGTTCTAATTTAAAGGTGGTTTATTTTTAAAAATTACAAATGCTGGCTATTTTTAATGTAATTATTTTGTTTAAATCTGGAAGGCTCAGTGGCTGCCACTTACCAATGAACACTGAGACCTGTTTAGGTAAAGCTGCTGGAACAGCCTGTCCAGTCCAGGCTGGTCCTTAACTCTGAGAACCTCAGTCTTCCCAGCTGTAAAGTTGGGAGAA